>WAAD01009679.1:32214-72920 GCA_013389945.1 Fregata magnificens | reverse complement strand
GCCCCATAGACTTGTGAGTGTCCAGGTGGCGCAGCAGGTCGCTGACTGCTTCCTCCTGGACTGTGGGGGGTTTATTCTGTTCTTGGTCCCCATCTGAATACCCTGGGGATGACTGATCTGTCTATTAAAGACCAAGGCAAAGAAGGCATTAAGTACCTCAGCTTTTTCGTCGTCCTTGGTGACAATGTTCCCCCCCGCATCCACCAGAGGGTGGAGATTCTCCTTGGCTCTCTTTTTGCTGTTAATGTATTTGAAAAAACTTTTTTTACTATCTCTTACAGCAGTGGCCAGATTGAGCTGGGCTTTTGCCTCCTGATTTCCTCTCTGCACGACCTAACGAGCTCCCTGTACTCTTCTTGAGTTGCCTGCCCCTTCTTCCAAGAGTGTTAAACTCTCCTTTTTTTCCTGAGCCCCAGCAAAAGCTCCCTGTTCAGCCAGTCCATTCGTCTTCCCCGTCAGTTCATCTTACATCACATGGGGACAGCCTGCTCCTGCGCCTTTAAGACTTCCTTCTTGAAGAGTGCCCAGCCTTCCTGGACCCCTTTGCCCTTCAGGACTGTCTTCCAAGGGACTCTCTCAACCAGTGTCCTGAACAGGCCAAAGTCTGCCCTCTGAAAGTCCATGGTGGTGGTTTTGCTGCCCCCTCTCTTGACTTCACCAAGAATCGAGAACTCTATCATGTCACGGTCGCTAAGCCCAAGATGGTTACTACTGGATAAGCCAGGTCTTAATCTCTCTCCTTTGCACTTTCTTCTTCATCTTATATTGCACAGACTGTGAACAGGACTCCAGAGTCTCTTTGCCTGCTTCACGCACCTGGTGCAGGATATGGTGCTGGACTGGAGGGAGCAAAAGGCCAGTGTTGTACCCAGGGCTGTGTTTCTTAGTCATGCCCTGGGCTGAAGCAGCCTTAGGAGCCACTGTCCCCCATATATTTGTATGTAGTAGCCCTTCTACAATTGCATGAATGTGTGGGGTGCATCCCTTACATCCTTTCCCATGTGGCTGCGGTTCATATTTACCCCTACTCATGTGACATGGGGTCTCATGCCTTGGGATGGTAGAAAGATAAAAAGTCTACTTCTAGGCTGTGGAAAACCATAGTTATGCAACTTCCAAAACACCACTGTAGAGTAACTAACCACACTGGAGTGAGAGAAAGCCTCAGGTTTCAAGAGGAGACGGGACTGAATGGGGAACGCAACGTGGTGGGTCTGCTGCTGAGGGACAGGCTGCAGAGCCACAGCACAGAGTACAGGTTCCTGGGCATGCGTGATAAAGCTCTGGTTATTACAACTCTGCTTGCTTGTCATGTCACCTGGGGCAGTAATGAAACACATGTGAAGCCCCCAAACCTGCAAGCAGACGTGGAACTGTAACAGTAGATGAGAGAGTGGTCGCCCCACCATGCTGCTTTGGGGACCTCTTCCAAATGCTGACATGTCTATCAAGGAAGCCATGCTGTAATTTAAATGTTCTTCTCTTCAGGGCTGTTTGGTAAGGGACTAGAAGACACATGAAGAAGTTAACAGTGTTTTTAGCTGAAATAGCTTCAGTAGAGAGTTTTGGTGGGGAATATCAAGGAAAATGCACAGAGGAAGCGATATCCATCACAGATAATTTACAGAGTACTAAATGCATAAAGAAAACACTATGTTTGCTGGGTACTGATTTTCACTCCTTTTTGTTCTTTTTTTCTGTGTTAATTTAGTAGAACAGAACACGGCCTTTAAAGGAGTCTACTTTGGTTAACTTCTATTTCAGCAGAAATTTCATTTATACTGTTTAGGAACTATGTACATTATAACTTTCAAAATACAATGCTTGCAGCACTGAAGTAAATAGTAAATCTCTCATTGGCTTCAACAGAACCACAACTCCAGTTTTATTTAGCTTGTGGTGTTTGTCAGGTTGTAGGCTTTGTTGGTTTTTTTGCAGAATATGCAAAATGGATTGAAAGCATGATTTGATCAAAGTAAAAATGTTGCACAGATCTTTTTTTCTGTAAAATAAATGTGGACTGACATAATCTGACTTTTTCCACACAGAGACCACACCACCACTCTACAGAATATTTACAAAACACTCCTTGATCAATATTGTAACAATTACAGAAAATGCATTGTAAATATAGTAGGGAAAGAGGCAACCAGATCATAAATTGAATGACTTTGTTTACTTGAATAGTCCCTGAGCAAATTGTAGTCCATGAGAAAAAAATCCATAATTTCAAGCCATTTTGCACAATTGACAGCCCCAGGAGAGGAAAAGATTAAGGAACAGAAAGATTCCCTACCTTGATAGTAGAGAAGACTCACTTGTTTTCCCTTTGCTTACCGTCATTAGCTTGGAGCTGCAGACTGTATTATTCAATTATTGTATATCTCTGGTAAATTACCTAGAAATGTCTTGATGTTTCAAAGCACTGTACAAACTGGATTTTGTGTTGCACAAGATAGTTGCTCATTATTGTACTTACCAAGTTTATGTGTGGCAGGACCCAACGTGCAGTACTTAGGAAAAATTATAGACTTAGCCTGACACTTAATCTCTTGAGTGCGCGGTATAAGGTATGTGGTGCAGGTGCATTCTGTATGGTCTTGCAAATGGGCATCATGAGGTGAGGCATTCTGGTTTTCTATTAATAGGACTTCCTAAAAGAAATATTCTATAATTTTCTTTATTCTAGTAGTGGTTTCTTCTCAAGCAGATCTATACTTTTTAGTCAAACCAGGGAATATCTTTTTTAATACAAGAAACAGGTTCTTTCCTTTCAGATGTAGTATATTCTCCAACACTTTCTATTTCCAAGTCTATAGAAACAAATCTACCTATACCCTAATAGAAGAAGGAAAGATCTACTTGTGTAACAGAAAATGATTTTTGAACCTTCCAGATTTTGTTGCTGTTGGAAGGTATATACATCATCATTATTTTTATATTTTTATTAGAACTGGCTGAATATTGAATGTGTCTGAAGATGTAATTAAAGTCTAAAACTTATGAAATTGTTAAATTCACTTGTACTAGGCCTCTTATTTGCAATTTTTGGGAAATGGAAAAAATTGCAAAACACTTTATTGGTTAAAAAACCCTTGAGTTTCCTCACTTATAAGCAGTCCAAAACAAACATGGAACAAATGTTAGTCATGTGTCTTAATACACAGTAGAAGAGACCACTTAATACACATTCAGGGACTACTGTGGTGAATACACTGTAACAGGAAACACAGAATGGGAGAGAATGTCATGAATAACTGCATTTGTATGGGAAAAATACAGATATGAACAAGCATACCTGTTGTTGGGTGTTCACTGTTCATAACTTGCTAGTCTTATGTCCACAACATTTGAGTCATCGAAAGGAGCCGCAGAAAAAAAAAGGTGACTTGGTATAACCAGTATAACCAGTCACACTGAAGAATACACTGCAAAGAGTCAAAATTAATATATTGCAAATAATCTGTAACCAGATATTATTTTAAATTAAAAAATAGCTACAGATGAGAAAGTGGATAGCAGAAACCAGCTTCTTTAGGGCTAGAATAAAGCTCTGCATTGCACTGATTATGCACAGTGAATAGTTCAACCCAAATCTCATTTCTACACCCCTTTAATGCTTTCTGGTCCAGACAATTTCAAAAGGTAGTTGTGTCACATGATGAGTGGTGATGATGTGTTACCATAGTATTTCTGTAGCAATGAGCAGACAAAGACAGCATTCTTCCTAGCTAGTTGGGACTTTTTAACACCATATTGTCTTGGAGAAACCTGGTGGCTACAATGCTATGACCTCAACTTTGAAAAACAAACAGAAAAGGTGTAAATTTATTCCTGGTGTTGGGCAATTCATGGAGGTTCCCTCCATGCTGGAAGCATCTTTGCTTTCAGCTGAGGGAGAGAGACAGAGAGAGTCTTGACAGAGCGATGGCTAGATGCTAGAGGAAACACAGGACATGTGTGCACCTAAATTAGATGCCCAAAGTGAGGTCTGATGAATCTAGGACAAAATTCCCATAGAATTTGAACATTTTGGAAGAACTGCTTGTACCTGGGAGGCTTTCTTAAATTCAAACTCAAGTTGTACAAATCAGATGTACTGACCTCAGAGGGGGTACACAAGTTTATAGCCACTGAGAATCTGGCCCTTTGTATGATAAAAACGGAATTAGATTAAGTTCATTATTCTAAATGTCACTTTTACAGTAAAAAAAAATAACTTGAGAATGACTGCATGACAAAACTTGCTATGAAAGGGTAACAAGGGGTAAAAGACAAAGGAAGTCTAAATAAGTCCATTTACCACAAAACCAGAGAAGAATAAGCAGAAATGATAATGTAAGTAGAGGAGAGAGACAAATCTATATTGGACAGTTTTTCTGCTTGGGAAAGACTTATTTAATTTAACAGGGATTAAACCCAATAGGTTTCTATGTAATCTGTGTAGGGTTTAAAATTATTGTAGGGGAAAAAAACACCTTAACACAAAGCACATAAGGTGACAATTGCCACTCACCAGCGTGGTAGCTTTGCTTTGCTTGCATGTTGCTTCTCTTCCTCCACTCTTAACAGTATTTTCATGGAAGTGTTAGGAGAACTTATTTCAGTACAGATAGGCTTCTTCAGCTAGCTTTAATCTCACTAGAGTGGCTGACATCATTAGCTAAGAAGCAGCAACTGCACTTTGTTTCACAGGGTAGTCACTTAAATAAATATGTTGTATTTTTGGTATGCCAGAATGTTCCCCATGACTCCTGCACCCCTTGATTGTCACTTTTTTTTTGTTTTTAATGAAGAATGTCCTGTCTCCTAGCTGCTATCCTCAACGCCTACCAGTTGTGTTATTGTTTACTGTTACACTGTCTCACATCATCTATGGGACCCTGTGAATAGTGACAGAATAAAATAATTATAAAGATATTTACCATTATAATTTCTCTCACTTTTCCCTTCCTTAAAAATATTATTAATGAAATCTAAAATAAGATTCCACACTACTGTGGCAAACTGAGAAAATTGCCCTATTAGGTTGCTGGGTAGTAGTGAAGGATGCTTTGTATCTGGCTATTTATTAACATATGCCCCAAACAATAGCTTAACAATATTTGCACATTGTTAAGAGAAAACGGGGAAACTTAGGTAAGGGGAATATTATTTTCTGTTATTTGTATTTATTAGTTCCACATAGTTTCCATCATTCTGTGGGAAGGTGATCAGTTAAGATTAGTGGACTATTAAGCACCAGTGTACAAAAAGGGTAATATGGATTCCCCTTTGAGAAATAATGATTCCCATGATGAGTTCTTTATTTTAAGCCAGATGCTTAGATTATGGGCAATACATTGCTCATTGTATTGCCTATGGCATGGTTTGCATATAATGCTGATAGAAAAGCCTACCATATCGCTCTGATGAAACCAACCTACAAATCAGTTTCCCAGAAATGAGAATTAATAGAACAAGCAATAACATCCTAATTTCTACACGACAGCTAGAGTAACACTTAAAAACATTCTGCATTACCAGATAAATACACCATTCATTTTCACAAATGGAGTCTGTTTCAATTCTCAGCTGTTGGATGATGATTTGACTTGGAGCAAAGGCAGCATAATTGGGTAACAGCTGAAATGTGCTTCATTGAAAAGGGTTGAAAGATCCATTGCTGGATTTCCAGGAGTGTGAATTACAATTCCAATAATATCAGAAGCAACTAATTCTATTCTTTAGAAGTGAGGACATAAAAGAAGTTTTAGGTTTTCTTATTTCAAGCTTTAATTGAGGCCTAGGTTGTAACTCATTTTCATCCCTGAATGGGTGGTAAAAACATACACAGTAGGTAATTCACACTACCTCAAAAACTGTTAGTGCCATAAGAAGACTAATCAGGGTAAGCTTCCAGTAGCAAATTATCAGCTACAAATTAAAACCTTGCCGCATGTCTGCTAAAAGCAACCTTTTTTTCCCCCACTAACATACGTTGTCTAGATTAGTAACTGTTGGATTACTACAGGATATGAAGAATAGGGAGTGATCTGAGCAAGCCTTCAGAACATTATGTTTCAGAAGTGAACAGGGAACAGTTTTAAGCTCTTACTTTTGTTTGACTGCCACATTTACTACATTTTGAAAATCTACTAATTTTGTTTTTAAATGATACTTTTGAAAATAACTCAAGGAAGGAAGATTTTTTGCAATTAATGTATTTGTTCTATTTAATTTGTAATGCATCATTCCGGGCTATGAACTGAGGGAAAATATACATACATTTGGCAAAGCACCTACACTCCTGTGGATAAGTATTCAGGAAGTGACCTATCCCATCCACTGTTTAAGCCCTTTGCCCTTTCCAGCGGCACATTAATCAACAAACTGCAGTCTATCATCAGGAGCTCTGAATTCCCTGAAATTTTCAGGAAGTTTCCATAGCTAGCAGAGAGTTTCGTTCCCTTTGTGATAAACCGTTGGGTTCATTTGGCCCCTGAATCTTCATTTCTATTTTTCTGTTGCGTTTGTCATAGCATTCTGGTTTTACATCAGACTTGAAGTCAAAAGAAGATATAATTCCTCAGTCCCATCAATAAGGGAATGAAACGGAGAGGAGCAGGAAGTGATCAAGTTAAGGATCATGTGTCATGTGTAATATCAAATGTTGTCATTTTGATCTTATACCTCTGAATATCTTTTTTGAAAGCATCCTGTTTAATAAAAAAAGGGGTGGGGGGACATGACTATTTGAATGTTCTTTTTCAGGATAGTCTTACTGTCCTTTTTCCTAGCTCACAAGTTGTTTTAAAGTGCTAGAAATATTTGCACGCTGTGTTTGTGTTGTTAGAGGAGGTTTTTTCATATTGAGGGCAGGGGTTTTTCCAAATCACAGGAGACTTGCTCTCTGCCTTAATCTCTCCAAGTAGAGTCAATTTATGGTGTGTGTTTGTTTGGTATTGGGGTTTAGGTTAAAAGAACAGTGATCCCTGAAAGAAAGGATTATCTTGTACTCTTTGCAAGCACCTTATTTATGGATTGCTTATTCACACATAGTGTGAACAAACAAGTTACAATCAGAAAATGTCCTGAATATCTTTCCCGAATGCTCATTTCATCCTCTGAATTCTGTTTCATAGACCTGAATTCCACAAAGTGCTTAAGCCTATGCTTAACTGCAAATGGTCTGTTCACTCTTTAGCTTTAACTGGAGCCATGTGCTGTGCCACGCTATAGGTAGTCATGAGTAAACTTTTTGGACTCTAGTGATAAAAGTAATGTAGCTCGTTGGTGCCGGGTGAATTCTTATCAGTGGCCAACATGACAGCAATGCGAGCAGATACAGCACCATTGTTATGGAGGGTGTTTTTCAACTGAAGGTAACTCGTGTGCAAAAATTGTAAACTTTGCCCTTTGTCCAAAGACTAATCAGAAAAAAATATGGCTTATTTATATATGTATCACACATGGAGGCTTTCTGTTGTGTATTTTATATTTTCAAGTGCTTTATGTTGTTCCTGAGAGCAAAAAGAAAAAAAAATCCAGGATACATCTTATTCTGCTGCTGGTTCCTCTTTGTCTGGGAGCAGGTAGCACTGCGTAATTCTATGACAGTGAAGTGTACGGTACATTTAATCAAGTCAAAGAGAACCTGAGCAAAATTAAATGAATTTGTTATGTCTCTATACTTCCAGATGCTTCTCTTAATTAAGCTTCATAAGTGTTAGGACTTTTCATCAAACTAGTCATCATCTTGCATCAGGGTCTGGGTGAGTCCCAGACAAGCAAGGTAATACACAATACTTTCATTTTTGAGGTTCCTGACTGTTCCTCATATGTGTTAAGTTATACATGAATGCTCATTAAATCTACTAAGATAAGCGTTTGATGTGTTACTCAATAGATGAAACATAAAACTGTTCTTTAAAAAATCAGCAAAATTGCTTGGAGGAACAACAAATTCATACATCAGCCCATTCTTTATGTTCTAAAGTGCAATTTACAGGACTGAACTAAAGCAAATGTCATACCTTTAATTTCGTAAAAAGTTATGTACAAGTCTATTATTCAAAATAATCACATAACTGGGAAATTCACTGAACAGCTACCTTTCTGCTCAGCAGGGTGCCATTTTATAGACTTTAAAATTCACTAAGTTCAAGCAGCTTTCGTTCTCAATAATACATGTGCTAAATATGTCACATTAAAAGTGCTTTTGGCATGTAAATGATCCGTTTTCACATAGAAATGCTTTTAAAAGAATCTGAGCTCACTTTTTTGGAAATTATAAGTGCATTGAATTTCATTGTCCTACAGAACCATGTAGAGTTGATCGAAGTGAACTACAATGACAAACCAACCCTTGTCAGCCCTTATATTTATGTATCATTTGAGCTGTCAGAAGTATATATAGTTGCATTTTCTTCTACATATTTTCTACTCTGTTCAAAAAAAAAAAAAAAATTTGGTGTAAGGAGGGGGAGGTAGGTTTGCTTTTGTAGACCTAAGTGCTCACAAGCACTTCTATGTATAAAAAGTTAACATTTCACTGGAAGACTTGCAGCACGTTAAACTGATTTCCTAAGCTTGTTAATTTTTTCTTAGAACTCAGCAGTACTTCTACTACTGCTTTAATGTTGAAAGATAAGGCAAATGTTTTACAGGTGATTTAGGATGCTTATCCTCCAAAGAACGAATTCTGAATTCTTGTGCATAATATGAATAAAACTGAAAGTGTAATCTCTGTCTCTCATTGCTTCATTATACTGCTGCATACTGAACAAATTCTCCATACTCTGTATACTGCAGAGCGAGATTCTTTCATGATAAATTGATTGTACTTATTCCCATTCTCTGTAGCTCCATGTAAGGGACCTTGATAATGTCAGACACATCCTGCTTTTAAAAATCTTTTGTTCTTTGTTATTAGAATAAGTAAAGCACCTTGAATGCTGTTTGGAAGTCATTACGTTATTATTCTGGTTATCTATAATACAGTATCTGGCTCCAGGGTTCTCACAGATACCTGTTTAAGAAAACAAACTGTCAAAAATGTTCAATTCTTATTTTAAATACGGAAACAAAATTCATGAGATGACTCAAAAGAATTAAACTGGAAAGACTTGGTTTCAGGGAAGGAGAAAGAAAAGAAACAAGGAAGGAAACATATATATTGGTTTGCAAGGTCCAAAAAGAAATGAAGTACAATTCTTTAACTCAATGGGGTGGCCATATATTGGAAACCCTATGCAGGCCTGTAGTAGAGATCACTGTGGGTAGGCATTAATCCTGGGTGCCAAAACCTATGTGGAAGGAAAGCTTAAGAAGTCCATCACCCCGTTTTTTTGCTTATCCATAGCTGCAACTCTGAAGTCATAAGCTGTAGCTCTGAGCTGGGTGTAGTATTCCATTTAATTCTCTTTCCATAAGTGACATGTGTCTTGATTATACATTATACATATATAGGTGAGCATTTCTGCATTTCTGTTCTATGTAATTCACAGTGTAAATAGACAAAACATTAAAAATAGGGGAAAGTGATGTGACAAAGTAAAAGCAAAGGCTGTGTATCTGTGTTTGGTGCATGTTTAATTAACATTTTAAATTCATTTTTTTGTGTATTTATAATACAATGTAATCTTAATCTTTTTAGCATTTTTATTTTTGGGTAACACAAGAAATTTTTTTCTGTCTTTAGTGCTCTGAGGCAATACAAGACGGAGACTGGAGGGATTTATACTCATATTTCTCCTCTTGGAGACTTTCCTTGTTTATGATGTTTTATCTAAAATTAATCTGAACTGAGAATACTGATTGATCCTTTGAACATGGAATATCTGACCGAAAGAGCTCCAAAAGCATTCAAGCACAAAGTCTCCATCCTAGTAATGACTGGTTATCGGCTAGTTATAAGCAGCCATCCGCTCAGGAGAGTCTGCCTCTGGAGAAACAATTGGCCAAGGCATCCTGAAAGTTGTCCATTTTGCTATGGTGAGGTGTTTGCTAGATGTCAGGTAGACATTTTAAGCATTCAGAGCTCTCAGATTAACTATTGTGGATTTTTCTTACCGAGCATCAGATTGCTAGATTTCTACATGCTTTTGTAATACCCATTTAATAATGAGGAAAGCCATTGTATTTAAGTGTCAAATATTTGTTCTACCATTTTCCAGCTTTGTGTAATTATTTTAACATCAGCCATGACCTTGTCTTCCAGATACTAAAACACAGTAAGAAATGTAAAGGACATTAACCTACTTAATCCTGATTTTCCATCAAAAAATGCTTAATCGATGTTTCTTTAGGATCTGGGTCTGAACTGATGGTGTCCACATACTCCTATCTCTTAAAAACAGATAAACTTCTACTTAAAGAAATGCTTTTCAACTTCCATTCAAGAAAACAGCTGTTGAAGAATGGCCTCTGAATGTGTCTAAACATGTTCATAGCACAAAGACACACTAAAATATCCTGAAAAGTGAAGTAATTTCTTCAAAAATGCTTCCCTTATATGTGAGGTATTTATAAATTCTAGTTCTCAACAGCTATAACTCAGTATGGGATATTTCTTATAGCTCATATATATGATCTCATATACCCTATGGAAATGCCGCACAGAATAAATAACCAAGATGCAGCCAGTAGGAGTCTACAGACATTGAATTGACTTCCTTAGAAATTAATCTAAAAGCTGATAGTCTTTAGTAAAGAACCAGACCTTTTTGTCTATTTTTTTTTAATCTTTTGGCATAATATTTTATCACAAATCCTGTTTCATTTTTTATTTCATGGGGGTAAGCAGGTTATGAAAAGATAGATTGTAATTTTAAATAAATTCTGTAGAACTTTTTTATAAGAGTTTCTTAATCCAACTCAGACTTGGTGCCAATACGAAGCACTTTGTTTAATATATTTCTGACTTCATACAAATTCTATCTAACTTTGTGTCTGGCATTCAAAGCCGTTTATGGGGATTTTGAATTACTGACATTTTTAGGCTTTTAGAGGTTGTGGATACAACACTGAAAGTACTGATTTACTTTTTAACTTTCTGAGGTATGTTTTAATAAAAAAGAAAGTGAAAAACATTGCCTAACTTTGAACATAAAAGAAATCTCGGTCTCATTAAGTCAACAGTAATGCTCTCCTTAACTTCAAAGGAGACCATGATTTCATCCAACATATCTAACAGTTCCATAAAACACACAATGAAAATCACTTTACAATATTGGCAGGCAGAGTATGCATTTTGTATGCATCTCAGTGAAGAAAAGGCACAAGCATTCTGACTTATTTACTAATGCATGCCAGCTAAAAATTAAAAGAGCGGAGGATTTTTTGAGAGACATTGTGTTATAAGTCTCTGGGAGTATTAAGTGTGCACTGCCTCCATTTCAAATGAGACTTAAAATCTACGCTGTGAAATTACAGTTATGTTATTCTGAGTACTCTCTTATTTGCTGGCTATGAAGTGTGGTGCGTGATTTCTCTTACTGGGGGAAGAATGTTCAAGGTGCGTGGGTGAAATACGCACATCAGTAGCAAGCAACCCAATGAGCTCAAAGCTGAAAACACTCCAGTACATGTTCTGTACGAGTACGATAAATTCAGTCACCTAAGGTTAAGTGAGTTAATGCATATTCTGTTAGTCATTTTCCTATGATAATGATAAAGCAAGTCTAAAGCCATAACTTGAAAGCAAACTGCAAGAAAAGGGAAAAGACTGGACAGATGCATTTTAGTGAAATTTAATATTGATAAGTGTAAGTACTTTAAAAGGTATACCTTAACTTAAACTGGAAGTGGAAGAGTTTTCTCACTGTTACTCTTCCGATTCTCTCCCCCATGCCACTGGCAATGAGTGAGCAATCGGCTGTGTGATGCTTAGTTGCCGGCTGGGGTTAAACTACAGCAAAGGCCTTGAGAGCAATATTTCAAGGCTGCAGAAAAAATTTGTAGAAATTTTTTATATTATATAGAAACAATGAAGAAAACTCATGAGAAAGCTAGCATTTTCTGTCACTGACTCTGATGGTATCACGCTTTCCTCATTGTCAAGAATAGCTTTCTAATAATATAGGCATAGTTTGAGAGGATTAATTGAATTCATGGTGATGCTGACCTTCTGGAACAAAATTTTACAGCTCTGCTCATGTGTCTGAAGATCTTAATTGCATATAAACAATTTCCTTTTCATAGGAAAAGGTTTCTAAACCTCTGGTGAATTATAGTAATCTTTATCCAATAATATTTTCTGCTCTGAAAACTGCTAGGTGTTTCGATATAACTTGATTTCAGTTGAGTCCTTATATTGGTAATTGTTGCCAACCTTCCCTTCTTATAGAGAAAGAGATCTAACACTACTGCATTTTTACCTTAACACCAGAAGAGTCATCTGCTTATGAAAAGCTTTTTTATTCTCTACTTACAGAGTATGTCTGATAACAGGTTTTTAGTAAAAGCGGTGTGGAATGATGACACGATGCATCATCCTCCTGAATCTTACAAAAACTAAAAAAAAGTGTTGCAACTAGTGACGGGAGATTGTGCGGCCTTGTCTTTGTCAGCCAAGATCTGTTCTTCAGTCTGAAAAGCGTGCTGACCAACGCGTCATTACTGCATTCTCACCCAGTATGTTAGCACATGCTGGTTCTGTCCCTGCACCTCCTCATTTTTGTGTAGCCTGTATTTCCATATTTAATCTCTTTATCTAGACCTAGTTCATTTATAACTGGGAAGAACTTTCAGGAATTCGCTCTTTCTCAGCTGTTAGGTATCACAGTCAATCACCTGAGCCATGCTGTCTGCTTACATGAGCACTGCTAGGCTGTTTCAGCAGAAGCCAAGCACGTTACTTTAAACCATTGCTGAATCACAAAGTGTGGTTTAAGCTAACATGTTTGCCTTCACATGGGAAAGGACAAGAAGTGCTGAGATTCAGGTATCACATCACAGATGGTGAAAGTCAAGAGCAGAGTCCACATTCTTCCTTCCATTGTGTTACTTATCTCTCGCTCAGCTCAATCCCTACTATGCATTAGTGTTTGATGTTCAGGTGATTCCCAGGGGCACTTCTAGGACAGATTGAACACCACTGAAATTAAGTGTGTAGACATAGGTCTTTTAAGGCTTTTTGATATTTTACAATAAGAATATAAAAAAGGTGCTGACATACATATATCCTGCTGGCATTAAAAGCCAACAAGTCTCCAAAATAGAGCATAAGGAAACAAAAAGGCCATCATTAGACAAGGGTGCATAATTAATGGTGTATTCCATTTTTCACTTGAGAAGAGGATCAAAGAATACCATATATTCTTAAAATCACAGAACCTACCTTTTGAGGATAAAGCAAATTTTCTGCTCTTTGCAATAATGTGTTCAAAAATACTGCAGAAAATGGTGTTGGTGCTTCCATAGGTTATGCTATGACACGCAAAGAGTGTTGTATGTGGCTGTGGCATGGAGAAATTCTTTGTAATTGTTTAAGTGACTGTAATAACCCTCTTTATTCTGGGGTTTGGAGGGCCGAGAACTGCCATGGGAGAAGCCTGTGGCATTCTGCAAAATCAGTATTTGGCGCAGCAGCTACTCATTTGGACCACAGCTTCCTCCAGGTTCTCTTTTCATACATGTTGACCATGGGGATCCTAATCTCTGACTGGCATCCAAGCGTGCTACTACAATATAACAACTGCTGGTAATGGCTAGGCAGTGTCTGGCTGTACATTCACAAGCAGCAACAGCTTAACTTAGGATGACTGTGGTGTTTCCCATTCCCTCATGTTAACGTTGCTCCTCTCCTAGATGTTCCTGCCTCCGCTGTGAAAGACAGCTCATCTGCTCACACCACAGTTGTACCACTGTAGTTCAAATACTTATGATGTGTCAAAGTGCATTAATCCTGATTTGGGTTACTTCAAAATTCTGTGATTTGTTTGGCAACTATGGATGCTCAGTGGGTGGTTGAGTATTATAGAAAGCATATAGTCATCTCTGAGGTGAAATCATATAGTCACCTCTGAGCTCTACTAACAGAGGGGCAGGAAAATTTACACACGTCCCAGGATAAACAACTTCCACTCCTGAATCACGACATGTCTGTGGATTAGAACTGCCTCACACACTGAACACATGAGAACTCGGACCATTGGTTTTCAGGTGCTACAGCGCCTGACGATATGGCCCACACTACTTGCACTTGATGAATATCCCAGCATACTTCAGAAATATCAGAATTTGTCAAACTTGCTGTTCTATCTGAATCTGAGTAATTCCCATAGTCCTGAAATTTGGGATATATTGTCTTTCTGTTTGAAAAAGTTTAATAGGTTTTTGTTTATTAGAAAGCATAAGCTGCACTCCATCTCAGCGGTGTCAAATTTTAGTAATATTGAAGACAATCCTGTACGGTTAACATAAGGAAATAATGAGATATGGGAGCTCAAACACACACTTTTAATGTAGAGGTAGTTTTGCCCTTTAAGATTCTTCATTTTGTTTTTGCAAGGTTTGAAAATGTGGTTTCAATATATTTTGAGAAAGGGTGTGAAAAATAAGAGATCACACAATGTTTTTGTCTACTGTGCAACTCCCTCCATAAGCACACATTCAATTAGTAAAAGCACTAAACATTTTCTGGTGCTCCTGTTTTGCAATTGTGCTGGTTTTGGCCGGGATAGAGTTAATTTTCTTCATAGTAGCTAGTATGGGGCTATGTTTTGGATTTGTGCTAAAAACAGTGTGGATAATGCAGAGATGTTTTAGTTGTTGCTAGGTAGTGCTTACACTAGTCAAGGACTTTTTCAGCTTCCCATGCTCTGCCAGGTGCACAAGAAGCTGGGAGGGGGCACAGCCAGGACAGCTGACCCCAACTGACCAAAGGGATATTCCGTACCATAAGATGTCATGCTCAGTATATAAAGCTGGGGGAAGAAGAAGGGAGGGGGGATGTTCAGAGTGATGGCATTTGTCTTCCCAAGTAACCGTTACGTGTGATGGAGCCCTGCTTTCCTGGAGATGGCTGAACACCTGCCTGCCGATGGGAAGGAGTGAATGAATTCCTTGTTTTGCTTTGCTTGCGCGTGCAACTTTTGCTTTACCTATTGAACTGTCTTTATCTCAACCCATGAGTTTTCTCACTGTTACTCTTCCGATTCTCTCCCCCATCCCTCTGGCGGGGAGTGAGTGAGCGGCTCTGTGGTGCTTAGTTGCCAGCTGGGATTATACCACAACAGCAATACAGGCTTTGCCTGCTTTCTGTTTGCTGCTTACAACATAATGACGTCTGCTGGAAGAGGTCACTAGTAAAAAGGTGTTAGCAACTGAGAGAGAAGTTGAAATCCAATCTGGATAAACGTATGTTTGAATCTTTACCAGTTGTCACCTAAACGTGTATTTACAGTAGATAGATAAGAAGGTGAAAACAGTACAAAATAGTACTACCTAAAATGTATTTTAAAAGTGATATTTAAAATGATAAGATATAAAAAAAAGTCTGTGCTGAACTTAAAGGAGTAGGGATGCAATCCAAAATGCAGTTATATTTATATGACTCATTTGGGAATAGAGTTGATCAGCAAAAGCTGTTTAGTTTCATGTGAAATATCTTGGGTTCAGAACGGTACCACTTAACCCAAGGAAGGGCTTCAGTGGAGTTTGCATGGATTCCTGGGAATTTCTCTCAGATGTGGAGCAGGCTGTTTCTACATTAGCAAGCAATTTGGCGCAATACCAGTTAATCAGTGGATTGATACTGTTGGTGCTGAGGCCTTTCCCATCTCCATTACATGTGTTTCAAGGAATTTACATCAGATGACATTTCGTCTGGTTACCAGACCAAACGTCTTTGGTACAAAAATGGTTTGAGGCTCTCTGAAGGGAAAAACCACTGTGTTCACCAGGGAGAGCCTGTGGTAGTGCAGCCTACACCCCTGACGTGGAGCCTGCCTGGGGTGCTGTTAGAGTAGGGCCGCTGGTTTAGTTTTCCCCAAAAGAAACCTAGGTCAGCAAAATCACCCTGTGAAGCAAACCAGCATGTGATGAATGGAGATGATCAAGGGATTTACATAAGCAGAAGTTTAACTTCAAAACTCACTGTTATTGTGAACCATGTAGCTAATATAGACTTAGCTTTAGAAACACTGAGTCTCAGGACACAATATAGTTTACCTGGAGTGACTGTAAACTATCAGTAACTTACAGGTTTATAGGAAATTTAATAACTGGTTTTAGATAGGTTCAGAAGGAAACCAAATATTAAATGTCCTACAAATCTGAAGTCCTGCTTTTCCTGTTTCGTTGTTTGGCTTTTTTTCTGGATACTTCTGGCAATAACCTGACCTTCTGAATTATTTGAAAGGAGATGAAATAGTGTAACTCATGTAGATACCTATGACATGGATGTAATTCTTGACTTGCACACAAAATGTTGTTTGCTTCCATTTCTTTTCTTCTTTTCTGATACTATTTTTTATTCTAATGTTATCATTCATGTGGAAGAATTGCTATTTAACCTAGTGTGTCATAGATGTGTAATTTCCATGCCTGAATTAAAGAGTAAAGAGTTAGGCTGTCTATTTAGGTACCATCTGACATTAGAAAGTACAGTTACCCCCTTTACCACTAATATACTAGTATACCGGTTCTGCATATGAATTATTCTTCTCTCTACCTTTGAAAATGTCATACTCCCTGTTTCTTTTTTCCACGTCTATCTGCATCAGTGATGTGTTCAACTGACAAGTACTAACATAGGTCTCTAAAAGCTTCAGTCTGCATTTTGAGGTATCCCAGACTCTTTAGTCAGGTCTAAGAATGGACTTCTCTTTGGTGGTCTTCAAGAGACTCTTCAGTTTTCTCCACCCTGTTGGCGTGGCTTGTTTACATTCAACATACCATATATTCATACATTACTTGTTCGGGGACTTTACCATTTCTGGGACACTGAGCAGAGCCATAGAAGAGTTTTCTGCCTCAGGCCACAGAACAGCTCCAGAAGAATCAGCAGAGAGTATTTCAGCCCATAGCTAACTTCATCTTCGTAATGCATTTATGGGTCTCCTTCATCAGAGGAAATGAGACCATTTGCCAAATAGCATATTCCCTTAACATATTCTTGTCCAAGTCACTGTATGGATTTATACAGAGCCATAATCTGCCCATAAATGGGTCTTTCTAGAGACAGCATACTTTTTACCTGGGGAAAAAAGGTACCTGTACTCCAAGAAAAGAAACAAGAAAAGATTAATTTTGCCACCAAGAACTGAGTCATACTGCTGTTCTGAGACAGCAGAATAGCTTGGAAAAGTTGGTAGCAGAAACAGTTTGTCCAAGGAAGTCCCTGTAGCTAGAGAGCAAAGGCTGTTTCCAAGGCTCTTAACTCTTCTTAGAATCATAGAACAGAATCATAGAATCATTAAGGTTGAAAAAGACCTCTAAGATCATCAAGTCCAACCATCAACCCGACACCACCGTGCCTCCTAAACCATGTCCTGAAATGCCATGTCTACACATTTTTTTAACACCTCCAGGGGTGGTGACTCCACCACCTCTCTGGCTAGCCTGTTCCAATGCTCGACCACTCCTTCAGTAAAGAAATTTTTCCTAATATCCAATCTAAACCTCCCCTGATGCAACTTGAGGCCATTTGGTCTCGTCCTATTTCTGGTTACTTGGGAGAAGAGACCAACACCCACTTCACTACAACCTCCTTTCAGGTAGTTGTAGAGAGTGATAAGGTCTCCCCTCAGCCTTCTCTTCTCCAGAATAAACAATCCCAGTTCCCTCAGCCGCTCCTCATAAGACTTGTTCTCCAGACCCTTCACCAGCTTCGTTGCCTTTCTTTGGACATGCTCTAGCACCTCAATGTCCTTCTTGTACTGAGGGGCCCGACTTCATGCTGTCAATCACATTAGGATAGTTTTATATTAAAGCTTTGAAAAATTCAGCAATATACAAGCAGGATGGAATCCATATTTAACAAAAGAGTGAATTTAATAGCAGAGCTGTAGATAAAACATTAGAGGTCAAAAATACACAGAAGAACAATAAGCACCACAGTGATACAGGAAACAGTATAATGAACAGAATAAACACTGTACTAGCAGTTGAAGAGTAGTAAACACTACTGAGATATTAATCAAGAGGGAATGTGGTTTATGGCTAGGTTTGCCTTGAGACAGAGTAAGATATAAACCAATTCATGTAATATATTTTTGTTTCTAATATTTTCACAGCCACCAAAATGAATATTTAATAAAACAATTAAAGACTTATCCTTTTTGATGTGATAGGAAACTAAGAAACAAAGGCCCATCGCTAATAGTTCATCTTTGTGGGAATACTTATCATTAATTTGACACGAAGCCTGAATTATTATTGAAAGCAAATAGAGAAACAAGGTCTCAAAGCTGTTGGATTTTTCTTTTATTGCTGTCATTGTCACTGCATATTCTGTGGCAATGAAACAGCTGATAAATTAAGGCTCACAGAATCAGATAATGTCTAATGTTCCTTATAAGAACATCTTTTTCCTTCTGAAACTATGCAAAGGATACATTTAATTTCCCCTTGTTCTTATATCTAGACTTTGGATTCTTTGATGCCCTGGACTTGGAGGGATTTAACTGGCTGAAAAACTAGGTGCTTTGAGTCTGTACTTCCTTTTCTACTCCTTATCAGTCATTTACAGAAGCTTTTTCCCCAAGGACTCGTTTTTACTTAGGGAGAAATGTACACCCCTAAGAAAAAAAAAAAAAACCAAACAAACAACAAAACAGGACTTTTTCTCTTACAGAATTCAGGGGCAGGAAGTCTCTGAAACAATGCTTAAATAATACCAATGCTCAGCAGCACACAGCTGGCTGTGTTTAAAGAGCTGCAGGAAATGAATCAGTGTCTAACTAGAGCTAGGCATTTCCAAAGGCCACAGAATGGAAAGTCTTTCCATAGTGGAAGGTATCACTAAGAAGGTCAGGTAGCACAGTGATTCTGTAAACTGGCCTTCATTCTTTTACTTTAGGAACCACCTAAAATATTTTTAAGCCACCTAGAGATGCCACAAGAGCCTTTGTGAGCAACTGATCTAAATACATTGCAGAAATAAAGCCAGGTCATGTAAAGGAGTTGCTGGTGTGAGATGACAGTTGTGCTGATTTTACATACCAAACAGAGAAGGAAGCAACAGAAAATTAACACCAGTTAGAGCCAAGAAAATACTGTTTAAAATAAGCAATCCACATTTTGCATATGCACTTTGTAAATGACACAGATGGACACTTAACCTCCAGTCTAGAGGTTTAGCCTTCAAAACACAGGACATAACTTTCATCAGACCTTATCCTCCCTTTCCTAACTGGGCAGCAAACATGCCAAAAAGATAATTCCATGTTTGTGATTTTTATTCACAGCTCCTTATAGACCTCAAAAGTTAGTGGAAGAAATAGCCAGCATTAGAGACAAGAAGGAGTCTTTTCTCATTTTAATTTTGGAGAAAGTCACCTTAAATTCATGGTTGTTTGTATTATAAAAATAAACATGTCAGCACACATCTGGAACCCCATGTAACTATTTTCTTCAGAGGAGTATAATATTTGACAGTCATTAGCAAGCAGAGAAGTCCATTTTTCTTTACCAGTAATATCCTTTCACCTCATTATAAAACAAGAGTTGTCATACCAAGATTGAAGACTTGTCAACAGAATGGGGAAAATAATTTTTAATTACTGTATGGATAAATCTTTGGGATGATAAGAAATGGGGAAGGGACGTGTGATAATTGAAAGACTTACAGGCAATTCCTGAATTAAATCTTGTATTTTTAGTTGTTAAATTTCTGTGTGTTTCTATATTAGGAACAATCAAAAGATTTGTTGGTAAGTGGATGTGCAGGATAGATTCTTTTTAAATATTTCCATTGTTACTACCACATATGCTGCAGCCCTGAAGCAAGCTCTGGAATAAGTACACTTCGATTCCAGACTTCAGCAAAGATTTAAGGGTCAGTCAGTAGTGAAAGTCATTCATCAGAAAAGAGATACTCAAATTTGATTAAAAATCAGATGTATAAACTATTACCTTTTAATATATAGTTTTGAATATTGGAAGTGCTGCCTCTGTGCTTCAGCAGGTCCTTAGATGCTTTGATAATATATACAATTAACAATATACAATATACAATAAAAAGACTATTAATATTATGTAAAGTTACAGAAAGGCAAAAACAGTTGAAAGATTATTGATTTAAAAATGTTTTTTACTCATAAGGGTGTGTTTACAAAGTGGAATGTCATTTTACCTTTTCTCTTTCAGACATGAATTATTCAGCATTACTAAAATACTTACTAAATTGAAGAAATAAAAATTAGTAGAAATTAATAATAGTGCACTTACAGCAGCAGAAGTACAAAATTGCCATTAGTTTCTCAATATCAACATCCACATTTTATTATGTTCCATTAGTATTTTATCTTAGTCCCCTCACTGTTCCTCCTTCAGAGAAGTCTATAGCGTAAAGTAAATGGGCCACATTAATATGCCATTTCCACCTGAGCCAGTGCAACTGCACTATAGATAGCCATGGCTGGGTGCATTTTCACTAGTAGCTGCTAGGCATAATTTAATCCTTTTTAATAATTTTATAGATATAACCTTTTACTCAACTGCTCACTCTGTTACATTAATTATTAGTAAGTGAAAGTATAATTTAAACATAAGTCAATAATCTATGATATATTTTTTGTACATTTTCTTCTTAGGGAGCCCTACCTACTAACAATAATAAGATTTCTGCAATATTTCGGTGTATAGCTTAGCAATAAATACTACAATGTGAATGAAGGACAAATGCCAAGCAGGATATGTAGAGTAAAATCAAATTAGTTTTCCAAGTGTTGCATTCGGCATGGAAGCTTGAGAAAATATGCATATATTAAGACAATCTATTAAGAAAAAATGATACTATCAAAGTCCTCAAAACTTTAACAACAGGCTATTTTAACATTTGAATAATTAACATGTTTCTAAAATTCAGTTTTTACAGTGCTGAGATATCCTGGCTGCATACAGCATACAGAAACATAGCCTTCCTTCAGATCGAGAAGGTTTTTCATTGTACTGAAGGCTGCATCCATCCTTCCCCCGTAATCATGTTCCCCTGCTTGCGTTCAGGAGCCTGGACCTTTAAATTCCACAAAACCAAGGAACTGGAGCCCTGTGGTGGCTATTTTTAGGCTTTGTGCTGCTTGTTGTATTTTCCTTTCTATTAGCTTGTAACACGCTGCTACCTTTTGACTTTTCTGTTTATTAGTTTTGTTTTCTTTTCTTATTTTGGGAGATCTGACAGCCTTTCTTATGAGTTCAAAACATTTTACTTCATTTCCAGGAGCACAGAACAAACGAGGGAAAGTAAAGGACAATATTTTCAAACATAGCCTGTAAGTTTGGATATTGAGTTGAGAAAATGTCTAAACAGAGATATCCTATAGCTGATTTTTTCATAGGCACTTGTCCAATTCAGCTCAAGGTTATTAGGAACTGGTAGGTAGCTGGTATGACTGAACACAAATCTCATTTTTGAAACTGGACATGAAAAATTAGAGAGAATATCTGAAAACCTTCTGCTGTTTTATTTGAAGGGGTACTAAGCGCCTGCAGTTCCCATGCTTTACGGATTTCAAATCAGTAAATGTATTCCATCTAATTAGTATTTCATGTCAAAAACATGAGTCCTTCGAGAGGGATCAGAATCCAGGTCTCTTCCCAGGGAAAAGCGTTCATCCCATTCTCCATGAGAAGAGGGAATGAAAACTAGGTTTCCTGCTTCCCAGCCTCCGGCCACCAAGATCTTAAAAATGAGGCGTTGCTGCCTTCTTTATTGTGCATATATTAAAGAGAATAAGATGTGTAAAAGCAAGCCAGGCTAAGCCAAGCTGTAAGAAAACTTATGGAATAAAACCCTTTGGGGAGCTTGGTCAGAGAAGCAGTAATTTCTGGATCCAAGCTGAGCTTGCATGAATAAAAACGTTATGATTCAAAACTGCCTAAATGTGCAGATGTGAATCTGGCACCCAGGTCCTGATTTTAGAATCCTAACCACAACATCTGTGATACTGTGGACTTTTCCATTAGCTGAGCAGGGCTTTGGGGGATCATGACTTAGGTACACATCAGTCCTGCTTGCATCCTTGTTTCTTTGAAGTTCTTAAGCTTAGAGCAGAAACCACTGAAGGTGCTGGTAAAATGCAGTGCGCTCACTAAACAGTCACGAAACAACCTAGGAAAGTATGTTACAAAGATTAGATAATACAACTGATCATTTAAAGGGGTGAGTAGGGAAGTTCAGCTGTTCTACGGATATAGAGAAGTTTATAGAAAGGATAATGAAAAGAGTCTTCTTTGGTGGGTGAATAAAAATATCTTCTTTGTGCTTTTTCTGGACATAGTAAGAGGAAAATAGCTGCATGCCTGCTAGCCCTGCCCAGACCTCAGTTGTGCTTGACTTGGGATCAGGGATAGGGTTTCTCTGCTGTTGGAGAAAATACACTGCTTGGAAAGATGGATGGATGGATGGATGGATAGATGGATGGATGGATGCATGGATGGATCGTGAAAGCTATTGCAGTCTATTAGCTAAAAAATTGCAGGAAGAAGAGAGTCAAGATTAATATGAAATGACTAATTCAGCATGTTTAGTGAAAAGTAAGTCCTCCTGCTGAAAAAATGCTGCTTGAGTGTTTAGAGCCCAAATTGAGACTCAGATAAGAATCAGTTAGGACCTCAGAGGCTTGGGCTCTGGGAATTACAAGCAGCAATTTGTGGACATGTGTATATTCCTTAATTTGTGATTGCATCCATTAAATATGTCTGCTGAATTAAATCTATTTAATCTGTTAATTATCTCTCTTATCCATTTTTAAGTAGTTCTGTTTTCTCTTTAAGGTAAAGTTTATGACTCTAATGGGTGACTGAATAGCTTCATCCCAAGTTAGTCCCTATTCCCATGTCTCATTCACTACATTTTCTTTCTAGGTTCGCATTTGTAAGGTACTTTACAAACTGTAATTACTCTTCACAACACTCCTTTGAGGGAGATAAAAATACAGAGAAATGGATGTATTTACAGTAAGTGTTTCAAGGCCAAGAGGAGAACTCAGGCATTTCTGGCTCTTGGGGTCAGACTGCACCACCTATTAATCAACTGAATGAAAATTTGACTGTAAAACAAATCATAAAGTAAACAAATATCTACTTCATGTCCAGCTGAAGAACATGATCATAGGATAGGATGCCAAGAGGTTTGTAATGCTGACAAGTCGCAAGGCAAAATTGGTCATATCTTCAACAATACAAATACCATTCACTGTCATACCTTTAGTGAAAGCATTGTACGGAGATAAGAGCTAGCTGCAACGCTTCCTGATTTGAACAAATGTTTGCATCATTTAGTTGTGTGGCATAAAGGTGCTGCTCTTTTTGCTGATGACAGGGAAGGTGCTCAAGTGATCTGCTAGATAAGTCCTTGCTGATAGACAGTGGAAGTGAAAACCCTCTTCTGAGCGATCTTTACCTGCTGATATGCTCAAGAAGAGGGTCGTTGGGTATCATTGTGCAACTCATATTTCACTGAGTTTTGATCTTAAGACTATGCTCAGGATGGTAAATAACATAGCTTCAGGCATGGGGAGGATGACATTTACTGAGTGTTCTAAGATCCCTGGTAAAATTACGCTGGTCTCCACTGATAGCTTGTTAATAAGTAAATCTCATCCTCAGATCTTCCAAGTTTTGAAGCCAGCTTTAGGCTGTATAGAGCAGGAAGCTGGGCTGTGATCTATAAGGAACTACTCTGGTCTGTATGCAGTACTTGAGATTTGAGGGCAAAACAATCATATGTTATGAATAAAAAGATACAGTCCTGACCGGAAGTGGGTAAAGGTGAAAGCTTCCCAGCTGTGCAGTCACAAGCAGATTTTAGTGTAAACACCACACATCCTTTGGGGATATAATGCATCTTGAGCTTAGCTGGTAAATGTGTGTCTGGACTACAGTATGTTGAACAGTGGTTTTGCAGATCTATTAGTTCACATCAAATCTGCCCTGTTTCTAAAGCACTGTACAGACCGTGACAAATGCTATTCAGGAGGCAACTGACTGACAGTTATGAATGTTGACTGCATTTTAGTTAAAAAAGTGAATAAATACCTTTTTTTCCTGCTTTGTTTAATCATGTGGCACTTCCAGACATTCCTATTATAACCTCACTGGACCCGAATGATAGTATTACTTGCATAGGCTTGAGAGTTTTACCTGGCCAAGTGGGGTTTATATAATTTGGTAAGTTTTTTTCAGTGTATTTTTTTGCAAGCTTCCAAGTGATACACGTACAAAATGTGTATGTGTACATATGTACAAAACCTTTGAATCTCTGTAAGCAGTGATTCCTAAGGGAGAGATTATTGGTTGCTAGGCTTGAAAGATGAAATTCTGTTTTTTCTGTAGAGTCCTTTTATCCTAAGTCTATAACCACAAGATCTCTGTGCTATGAGAAATTAAAATAAAACTTGTGTTCACTGTGACTAGTCTGACATTATCTTCCACTGATGGAGTTTAAGAGATACCACTTCACCACATGACCCTTAATTGCACTGAAACTCAATGCTCTGTTTTAAACAGACCAGTTTAGTAAAATAAGTAGCTAGTAAGTACCTCTCATCATTTTTCTACTTTAACTGCACCTCAAGGTTGAATGACAGCTCATATTGATATGTGCCTTAATATTCTAGAAAAAAGTCAGATGTAGTCTGTGTAAAGGACAGCCTTTTGTGACCTTTATTACACTTGATAAAGGCCATCAAAGGATGCTCTTTATTGGATGGTCCTTGAGCTTTGCATATATATCAAGAAAAAAAAGAAGTGCAGTGTGTGAAGCAAGATATTTGTCTGTATTTTTGGGCACTAGAAAAGAAGTGCAAGAAATTAGAAATACAGCATCTCTGCAAATTAGCAAATAAATCAGAACCAATAATGCATTATGACTTTTTTTTTTTAATTAGGGTGTTTTCTCTGAATAGTCTAGTATTGTGAAAGGGTATTTATTTGAAATTGTCACTGTTCACACAGGCACATACCATGTTTCTGCACTTGGATTGAATAAGCATTCAGCAATCTTTATGTAATATTTTCATTCCAAATTAAACAAAGGTATGCTTTAGTATTCAGTAAGAATTTACAATGTGTGATCTGTTATCTTGTTTCTTTTTCCACATAAAGCTGTGGTGCTGTACCATGGGTCCCTAAAACGTCTAAAGATATTGATAAAAAGTTACATTAATATTTAGTTCCTTTGACTTCATTAGGATTACTTACAAAAGGACCTGGTCACATTACGGAGAAAGGGCCACAGTACGCTCCTCTAAAAGGAGTCTTAGTGATTTCAAGGATCTTGTTCTACATTATTACAGGGCAACACTCATACCTACTTTGAAATTAAGGCACCTAAATATTACCTAGGTTTTATTTTATCACAGATTTCTACTTTTTTCTGGAAAGTTCACCTTTCATCTTTCTTCTGGCCAAGAAAAGGAGGACTTCAATGTGTTATTCTTCACTATTTCATGTTTAGTATATTTGTGAATTGTCTAATGGCCATATATTTTTAATGAGGTAATGTGAAAAAGCAGAAAACCTATTTGTGAAAAGGTGTGTTTTTGATGGCAGTCTACATCTATCTCAAAGCAAGTGATCTTGCCAGAACTTCAGAAGAAAAGCAACAAGTTGTTCATTGTTTTTTCCATGTCTTCGTGCTTTTCCATAGACGTCTAAGGTTAAAAAAGGATCAGATCATGACTGCTCATCAACATCTCCTCTTCACTCTGGTCGTAGAACCCATCTTTCCTTCCTGTCAGGCACTGAGAAAAAATATCTTTCACTGTAGTTATGTTTTAATCTAAGCCAGTCGTTTTGCTCCTCCTTACTCTTGTCTTCAAATGATCTTGCTCGTATACCTTCTGACTTGCCATTTCTGCATCTCCACTGTGTAACTTCCGCACATCTTCCATCCTTCTTCACAATTTCTGACTTTTCTCACCTGTTAGGGACTCCGTGCTCAGAAGCTTTCTGTCCTCTGTTTCACCCCTTCAGTCCCCTATTATTACTCTGTGGGATGCTGACACAATACAGTTAAATATGACAATTTTTTTTGTACTAAAATAGCACTTACAGGTCTAAATCAGGAATCAGAAACCCCTTTTTGCAAGCTACTGAACCTGCAGATAACAAAAGCGAAAAAAAATCCCAGCTTCTAGCATGCCAGCTTACGATCTAAGATGAACAAACAAGATGTAAACAAACAAGCAAATGAGATGAGTAGGACAAGATAGCAGTGAAATTACAAATTTTTGCCTATGAAGCAAAAGTTCTCTCACACCCTAACTTGTGAATATTTAGCTCCAGGGTGACTTCACCTTGGCTTCTCAGATCAGAATCTGCTCTATGGGTTTTATATAAAGACTCTTTATTGTAAATGTTACACATGAAAAATTAGGGTGTGCATTTTTTTTTGAAGAGCAATCGTTGCTGCTCTATAACAGAAAGGTCTGTACAATAAACAAATTTGTTCTTTTACACCTCTGCAATTTTTCAGATTTGTTTTACTGACTCAGCTAAGTAAATATTTCTGTTGCTCCCTCCACAGTTGTAGCTGGATCTTTGGCTTACAACCAACTATTTATTTATTTAAAAGCTTACAGAAAAAATATTCCTAAACCACAAATGAAGTTTTACTTGCAGGAATATTTTATTGTAAATCTGTAAACATTTTATACAGAAATGAAAATGCTTTATGGGGCTCAAGTGCAATGTTTTAAGATTTTAAGCTAAACGAGATTTCCAATTGAGTACTGCACTTCTATAAATAGTTATTTATAATAATATAATATCTAATATAATGTTTACAATAGAGATACTGGCATAGCCTGAACTGTAGATATGTGAGTGTTGCTTCTACAAGAATATGGTTTATTAGTTAAGTATAAGCAACTTTCAGAAGAATTTAGTACATATTGGTATTTAGTATTCATCAAGTTACTGAAAGTATTAAAAAGTTTTGTTTCTTTTTTGTGGACTTTGAATAGCATTTTCGTGATCAAAGTTTCATCAGCAAGATGGGGGGAGAATTTGTCTCTTTCTTTGTTTCCCAGTAAGGGAGATCCATGAAATATAATTGTCTGCTTTTGCATAATACAAGGTACAATTGCTTAAACTAATATGAGAGAAATGTGTATGATATTTTCATGCTCTTAAAATCAATAAAAATAGCTTTATTTGGTTCAATTCTCTGAACACTTCAGATTAAATTAAAAGCAGTGTTTTGAAGAGAGACAAGGCACATGCTTGGCTTTTCATTAATAGATACAGTAATTGTTGTTAAAAAGATGCAAAAGTTTCAGTGGTTTGATAATACTCAAGTATCAACTAAATCAGCTTGCAATTGCTCTCCAACACATTTTTGTACCAACAATAAAGGCAGAAACCCTTGCTGCTCTGTACCCAAATGTTTATGCGATCTATACATACAGTGGACATCTGGTTTTCTTACTATAACCTACATAATTGACTTGCTTTGTCTAAAAAGCAAGGAAGTCATCTTGGCTTGCAATAAATTGGGTAAACCATGTCTTTGTCTAGTGAATCTGGATAACCTCCACAGTGTGTCTGGACTACAGAAACTGTAGTGAATCCAGGAGAGCGCTACCAAGATGCTCAGGGGCCTAGAGAACATGTCCTCTTAAGAGTGGTAGAGGGAGCTGAGCCTGTTGGTGAAGAGGGACAATCTAACAGCACTCTACGACTGCTTGAAGTGGAGTTACAAACATGACAGTATCAGACTCCTCTTAGTAGTGGCAGATGGTGTAACACCAAGCAGCAGCCTCAGGGAGGTTCAGTTAAGAAGTTGTTTGGCCATTAGGAAGTTGATGAAGAACATGACTCAAAAATCTGTAAAAATTTAATTGTATTAGTGTAATATTACATTTTAAATTTGTTTCAGGTTTTGTTAATTCCTCTGGTCTTAACACTTTATGCTGCTTCTCTGCAATGAAAACTGGGTAGGTGGGCCTGGGGTGGAATCCCAGCCTGGGTCCATTGTTCAGCCCTGAGGGCGAGGGACACAACACAGTATTCTAATTTTTATTACCCATGGGGAACAGTCCTGGTCTTTCATATCTCCTGAGCTGTGTGTAGGCATTGGTGGGAGAAAGTAAATTGACATGGGCTGAAACCATGAAAAGGAATATGGATGTGTACTCAGGCTCATGCCCATCTCTGGTGGGATTACTAGTATAGGTGTAGCCCCAGTGACTTAGAACTGTATTCTGAGACACAACCTTAAATGTCGGGGCCTAAATTCATTTCTGCTGTTACTTTTTTAAAACTCAAATTAACTTTGAGATGGAGAACCAGACTCGTGCCCCTGTACTGTGATCGTGCCCCTGTGCTCGGCACTGGTGAGGCCGCACCTCGAGTACTGTGTTCAGTTTTGGGCCCCTCAGTACAAGAAGGACACTGAGGTGCTGGAGCGTGTCCAGAGAAGGGCAACGAGGCTGGTGAAGGGACTAGAAAACAAGTCTTATGAGGAGCGGCTGAGGGAACTGGGGTTGTTTAGTCTGGAGAAGAGGAGGCTGAGGGGAGACCTTATCGCTCTCTACAACTACCTGAAAGGAGGTTGTAGTGAAGCAGGTGTTGGACTCTTCTCCCAAGAAACTAGCGATAGGACGAGAGGGAATGGCCTCAAGTTGCGTCAGGGGAGGTTTAGATTGGATATCAGGAAGAATTTCTTTACTGAAAGAGTGGTTAGGCATTGGAACAGGCTGCCCAGAGAGGTGGTGGAGTCGTCTACCCTGGAGGCGTTCAAAAAAGGTGTAGACGTGGCACTCCAGGGCCTAGTTTAGGAGTCATGGTGGTGTTGATTGATGGTTGGACTTGATGATCTTAGAGGTCTTTTCCAACCTTAATGATTCTATGATTCTATGATTCCTCCAAGCATAATGAATATATATGAATGCATTTACAGGTGATGCAAAAATAATAATAGGCATCTTCAAATTATCTTTGAATTTTACATCCAGTTTCCATTAATATAAATAACATTCCCCCATACAACATTGCTTTTTTTTTGAAAGCAGGTTAAGTATTCTCCTGGAGACTGGAGAAAGACACCACCATTTGCATCTGCAATACCATTTTCATGTAGTGACTCTTCAGGTTACTGCTATATAGAGAGTTATAGAACTATCTGAACAACACTGTTCCCGTTTCTGGTGAATGGTAATTAACCTTCAGGTTATGAACTCATATAAAATATATTAAGGTTACTGTTATCCAAATAAAATACCAAAGCAATATAAAGTTTCACGGAAGAGGATCCAAGTTGTTCTCTGTGGAGAAAAAAATATATTCTATTCCACTTTCAAATCTGCTGTATTATAATCTGGTTTAGACTTTATCAGTTTATTTGTTCCTATACAGGGACAGAGTGTATTAATATGTGACAAAAGCAGGAGTGTAAGGGTGCATTTTTTGCATGCATACTGTACTGGATTCATCTATGTGCTGTTAAACAGATTCATTCTTTCACAAGGGGAAATGATAACAGCTCCCTCATCATGTATGCATAGACAAATTAATGCATCAGTAACATTTACACATTTGAGGAGGGACCAGCTCTGTGCACAGAAACCTGTGCAGTTTTTTCGCAACAATGTGACCACTGTCACTACTGACCACATGCTGACCTTTCAAAGCAAGAATATAGGACCATAAAAAAATGGACCAAAACCACAGCCTATATCTAGCACCATATGTATTGTACTGTAAGGGCTTAAGGTGGCCCTGCCAAGTTTTTATAAGTTTGGGATACAGTAACAGACATCAGACCAGCTTTAGGGATAAACAGTTTATCTCTAAATAACAGTAGAGTAACAAATACAGATCAGTAGTACAATTATCTGGGTCATTACGATAGCAAATCCAGTAATTCACCGATATTGGGCTAAAATTAATGTCTGGGCGTGCAAAGACTTTCATAAGTATGGTTATCAGGAAGGTGGGCAGGAAGCAGGGCATGGCTTCTTCTACAGACAACAAGCGACTCGGACCAGCTGATGGGCTCGGGGAATGCCAGGCTCGCTGATCAGACTGTCCTTTTTTTGTTGTTGAGTGGCAGAAGCACTGTCTGGACTTGTTAACCAGTCTTCACATCCCACCTCTGCTTCCCTTCTGTGCCGTTCTTTCCTTGGTGTGCAAGGGGCAGGAACTACCGTATGAGGTAATGCTAGCCCCACGTGTACTATGTGAGACATTTTAAGGATTGTTACACACTTTGAGCTATTTCTTCAATAAATCTTCACAAAATTATGTAGCACAGAAGTTTTTTGTAATTGTGATTACATCTCAGGAAGCTGAGAGTTTATTGGCCTTTAAAATTCTACTTAAACTGTCTCAGTATGAACTTCTAACATTAAATATATCCTAGTGATAAGAGAACTTTATTCTTTTACGTTATTAAGTACTTGAAATTTGAAAAAACCACATTACTTAAAAGAATTTGTTCGGTCAACCCATCACTTGTTGGATACAGTAAAATGTCACTTATGGTTGTTTTAGAACATTTTTATCCAAATGTAGGCGTTGGATTTTTTTATTTATTTCATTTGTTTATTTTAGTCCTGATCTCATATAGACACATCATGGTGGGGTTCCAAGTATTCTGCAAGTTACTTTTAATATCCAGATCCTGGCCCAAAAAGCTTACCATTAAAAAAGAGGAGGAAGAGAAGGCAAGAGAGAGGAAGGGCAACCACAGAAGATGAAGAGTTCTTGTATGTGGGTCCTCCAGTGGAACAGGCACAGAAACAGGGAGAAACATGCCCCATGTGCTACAATTTTCCCTGTTGAAACAAAGCTGACATATCTTGGTACTGCTGAGGTCACCTTTGTTCTCTTCCTTCTCTCTCCTCTTCTTAGGTTCACATTTCCCTTTTTTCTCTTTTCCTCTATTTTTCAGCTTTGAGGACTTTCATTCCGATCTTGTCTTCTATCCATTTTCCCTGCTCCCTTGTACACTTCAAGTCTAATTTGTTTGCAGCCATCTGGAGAACAACTGCTCAACTCAGTGAGGCATTTTCCAGAGACCCCTAAGCTCCCACAGACCACGTCAGCTCCAGAACTTTAAGAAATATAGGCATTTGAGCACAGTTTTGCACCTGAAGTAGTACGCTGATAGACAGGATCGATTAGCCTGAGAGCAGTGCTGCAATAAAGCTGCCATTTTGGTTTTGGGAGGTGGGCTATTGGCGCTGTGTAGTGGAGCACTGTGACATCTAATGTACTAGGTTGCTCAAAACAATCTCATGAGTCTTGTTCACTTGCAGTGTAGAGTCATGAACATATGTCCCAAGATATTTAAATAATTACCAAACTTTGGCCACAGGAGATGTTTAGTAAACATTCTGAAAGGACTCAGATTTTTCAGGGAATTAGAGTGCAAAACAAATACCACTTGTTCTATATTCCCACATTTAGAAATTCATTAAGTAAGTCACTTTTATTGTGCTCAGTATATTTCATGAGTAAGAAGAAAGGTGATGTAGCATGTGCTGTATTGAAGAAGCCTAGAAGTGTACCTAGATCCTCAGAGGAACTCTGAAGGACAGAGGAGGGACAGAGGAACTCTGTTACTCTCTGAAGAGAGTAACATGGAGAATCCCAGAGGGCACTTAGAAAGTAATAGTCTATTTTGCAGTTGTTTGAGCTCTTATTCCTGAGTGTTTCTGTGGATTACAAATCAACTTCCCTGCTTCGCCCATATCTGTCCTTTTGCATACAACCTTAATGATATAATGGCATAAGTAGACCTTGCTACCGGCATGTGAAGGGAATTAATGCTCGTCTCTTCGGAAGTCTTGCAACTGGTTTGGACTAGTTGCAAAATCAGTCAGATAAGAAATTAAGAGTTACTCTTTCCTAGGCTCTTCCTTTCCCCTTTCCCCTCTCCCTTCTCCTACTAGAGAGTGTCCAGAGGAGGGCCGTGAAGTTGGCGAAGGGTTTAGAGGGGAAGCCGTATGAGGAGCGACTGAAGTCACTTGTTTTATTCAGCCTGGAGAAGAGGAGACTGAGGGGAGACCTCATCGTGGTCTACAGCTTCCTCACAAGGGGAACAGGAGGGGCAGGCGATGATCTCTTCTCCCTGGCGACCAATGATAGGACCTGAGGGAATGGCAGGAAGATGTGCCGGGGAGGTTTAGGTTGGATATTAGGAAAAGGTTCTTCACCCAGAGGGTGGTGGAGCACTGGAACAGGCTCCCCAGGGAGGTAGTCATGGCGCCCAGCCTGACAATATTGAAGAAGCATTTGGACAACGCCCTCAGACACATACTGTGAATTTTGGGGTTGTCCTATGCAGGGACAGGAGTTGGTCTCGATGATCCTTGTGGGTCCCTTCCAACTCAGGACATTCTATGATTCTATGATTCCATGATTCGCCAGACTAGGGCTGCTAAGGATCTATTTCAAACACAGAAAACTGGTGAAAAGCATAGGTTAGGTTGGAAAGATTGAAACCCAGGAAGAGAGAGAAGTATCTGTGAATCCCTGCTGATTCAAGAAGGAACTCATTCTTTAGAGGATTTGTTATACTAAACAGTATTGAAAGAGAGGTTTGCCTGGATCTTCTGTTATGTGGTCCACCTTTAGAGCTCAGAAAAGAGGTTCAAATTCAGACTGAAAAAGCAGCACATTGTTGCAAACACTGTGTAGATATGTAAGTATTTATTGATCATTTGCAAATCTTACCATGCTTCGGTGGATCTATCACATCTCTTAGGCTCGGTTAAAGTGCTCTCATAAAATCAAGAGGCTACATTGGATTTTTTTGGTGGTAAGAAGCAAGGAGAAAAAATATGTTAGAAAGAGAAAATGAAGACTTTCAGACTGGTTTTACACCCCATAAAATTGGGAGACTGGAGAGCAGGAAAGCAGCTACAGAGTCAAGTCACCATTAAGTACCTGCTGGGCAATGACCTTATTTCTCTGTCTCCTGTGGAAATATCCTGAAGGTTTTCTGTCCCCACTGTTAGCTCCCAGAGTTAGGATTGAGAATGGTGTTGCTATTTATGGTGTGTTTGTTTTTTAACCTTGCGCTTGTTTTGTTTTGCCTTGTAATAAATACAATTGCAAATAGACCTTTTTCCTACTTATTTGTAGTCAATGAAGGTGTAGTTGCTTTCAGGGTACCAAAGGTTAGTGTTAGCCTGAAGATTTGTCTTCAGGCATGTTAGATTAAGAGATTATAGTCCTGTCATGAGGAAGGGTGTCTGCCTCTCCACAGTTAAAGCAAATAGACATGGTTGGTAGCAGAATGTGAATGTAAAGACAACCTTGTTTGTCACAATCTAATCAGTACTTGTGGGTGACATCCCTGACAATATTGCTGCAGGTTAAGTAGTTTTAGTGCTACCTTTTCCTTGGTTTCTATTGTGAGGAGTTTTGGTTGTTCTTTGGGAGTTTGCCTGCTGCATATGACTTCAAAAGTTTGCCAAATCTTATCTCTTACTTTAGCCATTTTTTTTTGACTCAAACATTCAGGCATAGATTGTTTTACACACATGCTACCACGTGGCTGGGTTTTTTTGCATAAAGATAAGGATTTGCTCAGTGTAATCAGGATTTCCATAAATAAAACATGGATAAAACTTATGTACGTAAAGGTTTAGGTAACTGACTTATGCCTATTAACTCTTAAAGTTACTTGGCACCAGATTTGACTCATTAAAATATTTTAGGGACAATTTAGTATTCATTGTCCAAAACCACCCACATAACAAGCAGTCCTTTGTTCACATACCAAATGGCTGCTTGGCTCATTTCTTTTGTTCAGTGTTCAGGATTGCTTATGCTGCCAGATGACTGCCCACATGTAGCTTTCTTCCCTATGTATTTACCGAGTGGCAGCAGCACTGTCCTCACATGAAGAACGATGGCATCAGGTGATGAGGAAATGGCTGCACTTGGAAATGGAGTGTGGGACATCGTTACCCACCACTGTGGTGAGTAATCTGGCTCTGAACAGTGCAATGCTGTGAGGATGCGCCAGTTCAATTCCAGGTAGAGCCTGGCTGCATTAGCCTGGCACGGCGTTCAGGCCAGTGAGCTCACTAGAGTTGACTAAGTTGGAATTGTGAGTTCAGGATCAGACCTGCACAGCTTTGGGTGGATTGTACGTGTTACATGCGTGTTTGGATATGTTACTAGCATGTACGCAAACCTGCCAGGCCCCATCTCTCTGCAGTGTGCTGCTATGCAGTAGCTTAAGACACAACAAGTTGCATCTGTTTGAAGACATTTAATCTAAGTACAAGACTGCATGGGAAAACCATTACTAAACTGGGAATTGAGATTTGCGTGCAATGTTCTAAGGCAGACCATAAGTACAACCGTATCCATAATCCCGAACTGCAAACGTTGTTCCATCAGAATGGGTAAAGCAGGCTTTGTCTTTCATCTTCAGCTAGAGGTATTTGCACCTGTCTCTATGTCTCTATGTTACACCTGTGTTAAGGACAGCTAAGGTTGTTTTTAAACACAAACATGGTCATGTTATAGTAACAGTTTGAAATATGACTCTTTGGAATAAATATGCTGAACAGAATAGGTTTATAAAGGGCTAGATCTTCCATGATCAGTTTCATTTAATTTCTCGTGAGTCTTTTAATTGCCTTTAATGGCGGTTGAATGAGGTCAACTGTGTAAACTTAGGAAATAAGTTAGAAAAAGCTGAGTATACTTTTTTTTGCCTTTTTTTTTTTTCTTTTTGCTTCTGTTGTAGCTTTCCAAGTTTTATGATCTGTAGCTTTAACACAAGAAATACGTATCTATTGTCTTATCGTTCTTTCCAAGTTCTTACTTCTTTCTGTGTGCTCACTGAGCATTCCCTTGACATATAGCCGCTGCCATGGTCTTGGATCTCAGACCAGAAGGAAGCACAAAAAGTCCTTTTCTAAAAAAATTTTTCCAATTCAATGAAAAGGACACAGGTTATACAATAGATATTTTCCTACATTCATAGACATTCACAAGCTTCCACAAATTGTCCAATAGTCACTTGCTAACAATGAATGTGAGTGTTTGACTATCCCAATGTGAATGTGAATATTAGGCCATCCCAAAAATAGTGTAGTGAGTCAAATCTAGTGACAACTAACTTTACCAGTTGCCGGGTCGAATCAGTTAACTGAAATAAGAACCACTGGAGGGCAGGCCAGTGAACATAGGTAGTTAGCTTGAACAGCTAGGTAGTTCAGTATTATGAAGTCTCAAAGTAGTGCTTATATTTGTCATCTTTCCTTCTGTTTGCAGATGCATTCTTATGCTAAGATGAAAGAAGGAACGAAAATGAGATTGGGAAAAAATAATTGTTACCGATATGTTTGGAACAACGACTTTAGTATTATGTTGCAATCCAATAATTTTTAAAAATACATTTTTTTCTTTCTTCCGATAAGTTTCACATTATTTTGTTGGTTATTCATGTACCTCTGCAATCATCGGTATAAGGCAAATAGACATATCTGCTTACACAGTGGCTCATCAATAGAATAATGACAAAGAGGAAGGGCTTGCAGTTGCAGAGGTCCAGGCAGGAATATCCATATGAGCTCTGAAATGTTCTGCCAGTCCACCCAGACTGGTGATGGACTAGGTACTAGATAATATACCTGTCTATATGTCTGTGTGACTGCAGCTGAAAACAAGTTATCTGCTGGTTCTGAAGAATATACTTGAAATTCCTGGTCCAAGAGGAACTAGGCAGGCTGGAGGGCAGCACCACCATTGTGGCAATCTTCTCCAGCTGTATGGGAGAAGAGGCTTCTGATAAAACATACTGTCAATTAATTCCACAGTTCGTGCTCCTGGAACTGACTTTTAAAGGGGGCTCAGGAGCAGCATGAGTAGGCACAGCTAGGCTGACCATAGGCCTTTGTATTTTCTTGTTTTGAAATGCCACAAAATTCAGCTTTACACATCAAAATAAATTAGGCCAATGAAAAGAAAGGAGAAATTAAAACAATCACCAATAGTTATACTAATACCTTTAGGTATATTTTCTGTTAGGAGAACGACTCTGCTTTTACAGCAAAACGGGGAGAGAGGATTTGCCCTTCAAGTCAACCAAAAGTCTATTGCTTTAATTCCTTATTGCTGCCTTTTTTTGGCCTTCAGCATCAGTCACAGTGTTTACCAGTCAAAGTCCCAAACCATACAGCAAATATCAATTCAAGAGCTACTTAATCTATGGAAAAGTAACTGAGACTGTCTTTGTATTTGACTGAAGCACTGTGGGGAACTAAGAACTGGATTGACAAATTAGACAAAAGATATTACTAATCCTATTCACTGTATACTGTTAAATATGTATGAAGAGGATTTATAACCAGTTCCTGAAGAGTTACTTTATCATCGGTTTCATTTGTAAAGGAAAAAAGTTGAACTATTTTGCAGCAGACTTTTTCCCTGTGTTTTGCTTCCAGAGTTTGCTTACCTGTACCCTGTCTTCTGTTGACAAGAATCACTTGCTAGGGATCTGCCAAGGAGTAGCTTATTGACTTTCTGAGTATCTCAGTAGGGCTCTCGTAGTAACTTTTAGTGTCACCCTTTTCAAGTTTTATTCAACTGCCCAAATGCCAGCTTACTCATACGATCTTGAAATAAAAGAGCTTTTAGCTCAGGAGTGGTAAAAAAGCATGGGCAAAACTAACAAAGAGAGACTTCTGTTGTTACATGGTTTGATCAAATACTGAGGTGTTGTAAGCATTCACTTCAGTTTACCATCTAAATATCCAAGTACTAGAAGAGGAGCAGAAGTAGTAAGATGCATATACTTATGAATGTGTTTGTGAAGAAGGAGAGAAAGCAATCAGAAGGAATGACCTGATGGTTTTAGATCACTTCTGGACTTATCCTGCAGTCCTTGTGCTGGCAAAACAACCACTGAAGTAATTCAGAGCTGCTTGAAAAAGGAGTAAAAAATTTTGTTCTGATCCAAAGCCCATTGAAGATAATAGAAAGGTTTTTGTATTTTGAGGATTTGGTCCATGTTCTGCATTTTATAAACACACAAAAAGAAAGGCGTGTTTCTACAGGTGAACATAAGGGACTTAAAAATCAAAGTCTCATTGAAAGTCAGTGGGACCTAAGTTTCTGAACAATTTTGAACCTTTAATATGAGTGAACTCAGTATCCAGTTCCACCTGAAATGCTTAGAATTGCTTTTATCATTACATATTCCAGCAAAATTTAAATTGGTACCTGCCACAAAGTTCAGCCAGATGAATTAAAGTCATTAATGCAAACACATTATTCATAAACCAGGGATTTTTTTTCCTTCCCCAAATCAATCATTAAACCAGAAATAATTTAGTTCCTAGCAAACAACCCCTACTTGCTTCATCTCAAAGAAAATTAGTGTTATATACACTGTTGCCAAAACAGTCCACTGTTTTGTGTACTTGTCCGAGACATTTCCCTGAAAACCAGCAGAATATTAAATTTCAAGACCAGATTTCTTTGGAGTTGCTCTTTTCTGCTGAGGCAGCATCTCTATTTGAACATATACAAATGAATGAATGTGGGTTGTCTTGATGCTACTGTGAGTCGGATCAAGAAATGAAAAGAATACTCTCCTTTTTTCTCTTGAATAGCTTAGGTAAGGCTTATTGTAAGCATGGCATATCATCCCTTCATTATGACATATTGGGAAATATTGAAAGTTTTTGTCCAACCAGGATACCTGTATACACACACTTACGTCTTTCATTGTTGTGTCTCAAGACGTGATAACATTTGCAGTTTCTTTTGTTTTCATAATATTTTCATTGCAAAGTTTTTGATAATTTTTCTCTCTCCCTTTTTTGTTTTTTTTTCCCTGTGTATTTCTTTTTAGATAGTCTAGCTGAATTAAGTACAGAATTAAACTGTATAATACAGCCTTATTATAGGCAGAACAAAATGAAGATGATCTGATGAGATAAATCGCTGAAGGTTAATAGCTTTTTTAAAATCAATCTTCCTTACAAAGGAAAAGGGTAAATGGCTTAGTGGATGAAGCCTTGGCCTCTCACCTTTCTGACCATAGTTCAAGTCTAAACTGTGAGGGTCCCGAGTTCCATGCTTTATTGGGCTGAGATCAGTCTCTAGTGGGCAGGAGTCTGTATTACAAGATTCATGGATGTATTTTTCCATACAGGCGGTAGCAGCACGTGAGGCTGATACAGACTACTTTATCATCTCCCTAAAGCAGTGAGGCTGACTGACCAAAGTTAGTGTCACCCTGAGCAAAGCGTGAGGATGTTCCAGTGTGCAGCCCTCTGCACTGTGTCCATGCTGTGCACTGATTATGGGGACAGGCTTGCAGAACACCTTACAGCCTTTTGTCAACAATAAATGTAACGGTCTCCGTTTAACAAACAAAAATGCGGTGACTTTTTTCATAATAATTAACAGATTACTAGGGAGCTTTAATAATTATAATTGATCATTTTTCATATCAAGTTCAGGCAAAGAAATAATTTATCTCAGCTGTTATTCATAAGGAAGGCAAAATTTCAGAGAACAAAATAATTGAAGTGTCAGTTAGGAAGTTTAAGTAAAAGTGGGGAAATTAAAAAACCCCAACATTTCTAGCATAATTTATTAGCATGTTAATCAAGTTTTAATCAGATATTAGTCTGATAATTTATGTATTCCCATCAGTCATGTGCACGAAATGACTATTAAATAAGCTTCTTTCTGATTTAGTTTTAATAATATGTTTTAGTAGAAAAGCACACTGCATTCTGAGCAGCAAAATGAGCAACCCAAACTGTCTACTGAATAAACATACAAGGCACACACATAAAAAAAGCTTTCAGTTAAGGATGCTGTTGTAAGCGTGATTTTTGTAAGCAAAGACATGTTCCCTTGGGACCCAACTAAAAGCAGAATTTCTTAATCTTATGGGAAGTTTTATTTTCTAAGCCAAAACAGTGTAGGAAAAACCTGTTATTTAAATGTGAAAGGAAAGTGTTTTGGTTTACCTGTTTGGCCTTTGCAGCAAGATACAGATTCTTGTGTGAAAGTATTCAGCTGTGTGCCTGTGTATTGTGAATGTTGTGCATAATCTTAAAACCAGATATATAAAATGTGTATTCTTGCTAGTAGAAACACTGGGCATGCTTGTAGTGATTAATAATTAATATACAAATATAATTTGAAAATAATGTGTATGCTAAGACTTAGGAACTGAGGGTATGTTAAAATGTGCATACATTCATGACACTAACATACTCATCCCAGTGATTTTTAAAGATTATTGCTTATTGTTAATTCAAAACACCTGCAAGTCCCTTTGTTTTGATCAAAGCACTTTTTCTCCCTTGAGACTGATGGATGGCTTTGTAATTTGTGAGGTAATATGTTAAAGGTCATGAGTTAATATGTCCTATGGAACTTGCTCTTCTTCTTGCCTTCATTTCCCAAATGGGTGAATAGCTTTATTTTTCTGTGTATGTGGAACTCCTGTTCATATGTACACTGTATGTATGTGTGCTCACATTTATGCATGTGTTTATGTGTGTGTATCTCAGTGTGTATACATACATACAAATGCACAGAGTCACCTTTAAGACAATTTTATGCAATACTTTTTGTAACAATCTATCGCTGTCTGAATCAAGTATTATTATCCTTTTTAAAATTAAACTACCCACAAAACATGCATTTACTTTCAGCTATAGAAAATGCTAATAATGCTTTTAGAATGGTCTTTAAAAAGTCTAATTATATCATTTAAAAACGGAGAGACCAAAGGGCAAGCTAAATTCTCCTAACATAAATCAGACTTTTTTATTTCAATGACTTTAAAAACCTCAAATGCAGTAATTTTAATAGCAATGAAAGAATGAATAAGTCATAACTCCGCCTGATCACATAACTGTCTGTAACTGTTATTAAATGCTCCAAAATAAGTGAACTCATTATGTTTCTGCACTGCTTTTAGCTAATCTAAGATTCTGCTCACTTAATCATGCAGAAAAGGCTTTAGCACAGTTTTAGACCCTCAGCAAGGTCACTTCAATGCCTTTTTTTCCTGTTCTGCACTGATCATTTAAGAACAGCACTTTGACCCGAAACTGATGATCTCTCATATAATCTTGAATGCTTAACCCCGAAAGGGCTGTTTCAGATGTACATTTGCACAGCCTATTGTCATATTTGCTGCAAACTGAGCCAGACTCTCTTTTCAGGGAAGGAGGAAATGCCAATCAGAATTTGTAGATGTCGTGTGCATGATGCAAGTACATTTTATGATACCTTCAGAGACCAAAGTACCGATTTTTAAAACAGATGCTCCTGCTATGAACTCTTTAATGAGTTCCAATTGGCTCTAGAGGTATGGCAATTAAATGCTGTTCTTTACTATACATTTCTGTCAGACAATATATAAATCTTACATGTAGAATTTTCCTAGAAATCTGATTCATTTAGGCATGACAACCCATTTAGACAACTCTTGCCTACAGTAAAACTATAAACATCCAAAAGCTAGGGAACCAATGTTGTCCCTTCTTCTCTTCACGGTGTCTGTGCTACAAAGCAAAGTGCTTTTTAACGTCAGCAAAGTGTCTTCAGAA
>WAAD01009679.1:13820-29676 GCA_013389945.1 Fregata magnificens | reverse complement strand
AAGAGAAATAAAAAAACAACCAAAACCAATAAATAATGGAACAACCCTTCTGCTGGTCATAGAAGAACAAAATAGTATTATATTTTAATATTGTTTGCTTGAGGACAATTAATATTTAATTAAAATGTAAATTTTGGTTCATGCTATTTAGATAAATGATTGAGCCTTGAATCGGTGCTCCATTTCTTATTTTAGATAAGAAAGTGTACAAATAGAGGTTTGAGGGAGACAAGCTCAAATATGCCTCAAGAAGAGGAAGGAATTTGCCCAGTTACCACTGGAGAGGTGTTGTAGGCAGAGCCCCATTTTTTTGTCTCTTTTCTCATGTCCATTCAGGAACTTCAGAAAACGTGTTTGGTGAATTGTGTAACCAGGGGTTTGTAGGGCCCTTTGCAGTTGTTGCGTCCTGTCCCACATTCTGACTGTGAAATAAGGCCACTGAAGCACTTTAACAAGTCAGATTCATACTGCCATGTTCTGCGTATGATAAATTATTGTGACACCATGGTACTGCTACTGGGCAGTGCCACAGAATCACTGCTGCAAGGAGAATCTCTTCTATTTTTCTAAGTCTGTGCTCTCATCTAAACAGGCTAGCTCTTCACTGGGAAAACAAAATCCAGCTGCTTAGCAGCAAGAAAAGTCACATCTTGGACTGAATAAATAAAAGCTAAATATTATTACTAGAATGGCAAATGAAGAGATTTTCTACAGGCAAGCACAAAGCAAAATCCGATTCTAAGCATTTCAGAGTATAAGCAGTATCTGCATCCAAATCAGAATTGCATAAATATGATCCACATTCTTAATTCACTAAATCTAAATCCCAAAATCTGATGATTGTGTGTGTGCGTGATGTGGGTGGAGGAGAAGGAATTCTACTGCATTTAATCTCAGTATTTTGCCACTTGAGTCCATCTGAGATTTAGGAAATGCTTTAGGGCCAGCCAATGAGCAGTTTTGCAAGCAAAATTACTAAATTCACGTGGTTATGATTTATGAGGACATAACATTATTTGTGCATATTTGGGTAAGTGCTGTGTATTAGCAATCTTGTTTATAACCCCCGATGTTTAGCATGAGTTATTATGTATGTGAAATACCATGAAGTTGTTTTAGAATATTATAAAGTATTTCCTCCTAATAAACATGTTTGCAAATATCCAGACTAGCCAGTGAATTAAAGCAGGGTGAGGGGCATGAGTCTGTACTTATTAAGGTCAATGTGACTCCAAAAGGAACCACAGCAAACTCTAAAATCTTTTTTTTTTCCCCAGAAGATTGACCAACTATAAAAACTAGAACTGGTTAAACTGAAAATATCACAAAATCAAAATATCCAGCCATGCAAAATTCTGACTGTATAATCAGTTAGCCACTTGTAACTTTTTTCCTGCTAATTTCATTCATAGTGTTGGAGCACCAGACCTGAACAGACTGCTTGTAGGATTTTGGAACAGAGGTTATGCAGGATTTTTAACTGGTACTTTCCAAATGTGATTTTTACCAGTAATTCTTTTGATTTACCTTTTCTATCCAAATGTTTTTCACACTGTGCTGGAGCGCAGAGAGTTATGGTTTGAAGGCCTTATTTGAAATAGTGAGTCTTATTTAGGATGCAAATCCATGCAAGTTTTAATTTGTATAAAACACATTGGTTTCACATCTGCCAGCAACATAGAACTTGGACATCCGTGTTTGTAAATATTTCAAGTGAATTGTAAGCAAATTTGTGTTGATTCAAGGTTTTTCCATGGGAATCACTAAAACTACATTAAACAGATGTCTTTATTGTGGTTCACATTTTGTTTCCCAGTAACACCGAAAACAGCTCAGGATCTCCTGTATCCAGTGTAATCCTAGCATGAGAATGAAGAAACTGTTCAGACCCCCTAACAAACAATTGACTTTTAAATTATTGTTCATGTTTGTAGTGTTTTATAATATGATGCAGTGCAGTACAGGTACCATTATAGCCCATTGGTATCCAGAACCTTTTAAATCAAATTACAGATAAGCCCAATTGAAAAGTGGCAGTATGCTAAGGTAAGGCAAGAATGGACAGGGATGCTTGCAGTCCAAATTATTGAATGGATTTGCAGAGAAACAGAGATGTGCTGGAGGAAACAGACAAAGGTGGCTGAGAAACACACTGAAGCGCACAGTGTTAGAATGGAATAGGTAGACAGGGCTTCCTCGCCAGGTACAGAGACAGACAATTAAAACCTGTACAGTACATAGTGTAAATGTATTTGAATAGTCAGTCAAATGATCAAGAAAAGACAAAAGGAATGTGCTTTCAGTAGTGCCCTGGAGGTTGCTAGGTGTGTGTTCTATTAGCTTCAGTCAAAGGAAGTGAAATTTTTAGAGGTATCTGGAGGGAGAAGACATTAATCTTTGTACTTACATTTTAAAAAAATTAAAATTAAAGAGTAGGCTGTATCTTTAAAAAGCAAATAAAAATGTTTTTTTTGCTAGACAACAATATTTTGATGAATACTTATTAATTAAGCTAATTTTATCTAAATTATTGATGAATCTATCAACCTCCTACAAATATTTCTTTCAAAATTGCACGTATGCACTATGGTGGTGCATTGAAGGAGCATTGCACATTACCTAGTCAAATAATGTGAAATATTTTTTCCAAAATCTGAAATGAGGAGAAATCTTAATTTTCTCCCTTTCTAACAGTGTATTCCTGTGCAGGGAGGAGAGGCTAGCCAGCTAGCCCTTCTTTAGTGTGTCTCCTTTGGACAGTAGTTACTCCTACACTGTATTCCTATCTGTCCTGGTCCTTTCATCAGTCAAGAGTCTAAAAGGGATTTGGAGATCTGTCCATATAGTCAAGATGCTGTAGTACTTAGAAGCAAGTTTGCACTACTCAGACAACATAAAACTCCTCAAGAGCTGGCTTAGCATCACCCCAAGGTCACTTTTGGGCTGAAGGTATATTTAACCAGTTAACTCTGAGCTGTTGTGTTACACCTTTGCCTAAATGCTACTATAAGCAGCATAGCCAGGATGACCTTCTGCCAGGCAGATTGGGCAACAGAAGAGTGTATCCAGACTACTGTAGCCAGTGTAATGCAGAACAGCTTTTAGATTGCTTTAATTTGTGTTTTGGAGTGGACCAATATCTGCGTGCCTTCAATTTTGGGGGTATTTGAAGGTCAACTTTACATCATCTTTTCATGTTCGACTCATGACTTTTCCTAATCTAGAAAGAAGAGCGATATTTCCAGTTCTGCTTCTGCTCCTGTAAGTTGCTTGAAGCAACAAGTAGTCCTTATATAATGAGTGTACTGGTGGTAGTTTTAGCCCTGGAAAGTAGAGGGAAAATATTTTGATAGCACGGAGTTAGTATAGGATTCTTTTCCCCCCACTCTGAAAAAAGGAGGGAGTAGAAGAAGTCACTTACCTTTTTCAAGCCCATCTTGAATATCATCAAATATCATCAAAACAACTGGCTGATCTTAGTAGACATAAGGGAAGAAAGGAATTATTAATCCAAGCATCTGATCGATGTTGATGACAAATCCATAGCTTTCTAGAATTTGGGATGAGCATTAGAGAAAAAGGGAGCCTAGGGGGTTTTCCATGTTTAATTTCAAAGCAGACTGCATTTTCTAGGTTCCAGTCATTTTATTGAGCTTCCACTTAAATTTTTGTATTTCGATAAAACAGAAGTTATTCAAGTACTTGCAGCCACAAGAGTGTGAAGAAACCTAAGATCAATGTAGATTAAACTTTATGTGAAATTTATGAAGACTCATTGATCCAAAATTCAGGTCCTCTGTTTTGAGGCTTACTAAGGATCTTCACTGAAATCTCTTTCATGTTATAGATCATAGTGATTTTTCTTCACTAGTTAAGTGACTGTTGCCGTACAGACCATTATTATTTTTCAGATATGTATTATTTTTGTCTACATAATTAGTGTGGCACAAGGAAAGACAATAAAAGGTTTAGCTTGTCCATAGGTAGGGGATAGTCCATTCAACAGGAATGCTGTTAGTCATGTCATTTATTACTTTTTTGGGAGGAGTGGGAGTGTTCTTAGCCCTCATCATTGTCAAACTAACCATAAATTCTAAATATATTAGTAAAGATCTTCACTGATTGACAAAATATGTTAAGCAGCTTGAAGTATTATAGGTGGAAGTATTGCTGTGATTCTCAACATCTCACCCATCTGTCCCCAAATTCCCTGATGATTCAACTAGCTGCAGGCAAAAGAGTAGTTTAGTGTCCTTTCTTCCACTTATTCTTACTTACTTTCCCAGTTTGTCCAAGGTTGAGTAAACTGTGATCAAGGGATTTTTTAACAACATTACCAAGCTTTCTCGGGTGGTCTCTGAAAATCTGTGAAGAACATATACTCATCTCACAGAGGACCTTAATTCATCCTCTGGGATATTTTTATTTACTTCAGTTCTTGCAATATACTTGCTTATTTGGATGAATTTACCACAGTAGACAGAAGAAGCTATTTACTTCTGAAATGCTTTGATTTTTTTTATGGATAGAGTGTGATTTCTAAGTCAAGAGCCGTTTTCACAGACGTAGAATCTTGTCAAAGGGCTGTTTTACTTCACAACAAATACACTTATCTCTGCTGGTGTGGTCATAATGCTACCAGACTTTAATTTAGGCCCTGTAGTGGGAAGTAGACTTAATCATATTCAAGTGGATCACAGGAACCCCCAAGATATTCCAGGTCAACCAGGATGGCAATGTCCTGTCTCTTTGACAATCGTGGCCCTCTTACGTCCGTGTCAAGAAAGGTCACACTTAATGTCACCACAAGTTAAAACATGGTAAACAAAAGATTAGTATATTCTACTATGAATGAATCGTGCTTTTAAAAACAAAGTTTCATTTGTTTGTTTTATATTCAGCTGAGTTGTTAGAGGAAGTGACCAACAGGACATTACACAGCCCGTGCTGTGAACCAGGTTCACAGAATGTTATTCTATGTGTGCCTTGAAGACAAAGGTGCTCACCTACGGAACAGTTTTCTGACATGTGCCATGCTTTCAAAGAAAAGGGAGTATCAAAAAATTCTTATGAGAATTTCTCCTGCTTTCCTACTAACAGATTTTGAGCAAAGTGTACTGTTTTCTGGACATACATGACAAAAATAATGCACAGGGATTCCCTTTAATTGGCAGAAACTAACTTTCTCTATCCATATGTTTTAGATAGCATGTAAATCAGCTATTTTTAGCAACTATTGGGAATGTAAAACTCCCTCCTTTTCTTCCTCTCCTCACCCCTTCTCTTTTGTAGGAAAAAGGCCAGCTTCCCTTACGTCCATTGCTTGTTAAATTCATTCATGCTGCTAGGCTTGGCTAGTGTGCTTAGACATAATATCTTAATGTACATATGTTTTTAAGCAGTGACTTGCCTATCTTAATAACATCACTAACTCAATTTGTTCTTAGGAATATATGGAGACCAAATGTTACAGTAATAGAAAATGGAATTAAAAACAAGGTGCCAGGACTATGTTTCATTGTCAGTTTAAGGAAGTCCTGGTTTTGTCATGCTTTCTTCTTCTCCCCCCCGTCCCCACCTCACCAGAATTGTCAGTGCTGTTTCAGAACACTATAAGTAGTGCCTTTGTGAGAGACTAATGATCTTTTTGTTAATTTTTAAACTTACCCTGAGTTAAGCGATTCGTGGATGCACATGTGCATCTGCTGATAAGATCAATCAGTTTTTTCCAATGAACTACACTGTAGTTTTATGCAGTGTTTAATCATTATTCTTGTTTTGCAAGAATATCAATAAAACGTGTTGTAATGTTTAAATAAAAGGCATTCAGAACCAAATCATCAGTGGAAGCATGTTTAAAAAGATGTCAGCTTACATTTATGCTAGTGATAGGAGCAATCCACTCAAATTGGATGCAAATGGCTAGCAAGTTAGAGTATTTACAAACACCTTGGATATTTTAACATTCGCGCTCTTTCTACCTGCCAGAGCAAATCTGAACTACATATTCCAGCTGCTGTCAGATCCAAAACCGAGTGTCCTTCATCACGAGCACCCCTACCAGGAATCCTTGGCAATATATGCCTATCTTTACTTTGTATTCTCTGCCCTGTAGCTTGCAATTAGTTGATAGAGTAGAAAAGGAAGGACTGCAGAACGATAGAAGTGCTGATGCTTTGCCTCGCCTGGTGGAGTATGAGGATCTTCAGAGGCAAGTTGGATGTCAAAAATGGAGACAACCCCTTCCTTGCTCCTCCAGGAGAGGGTGTGCATGTTCAGCTTTAGCCATATAATTATGTAATAGACTACAATCACAAGTAATAGCTTGTATTTCAGTGTGGCAGAGGTAATGTAGTACAATCATCGAAAATAAGTTTTTTGTCAGTCCTGTCCTGAACCACTACCTTCACCTACACCGCTTTGCACTTCATGCAGCTGTTCTGATTAGGCAGCATTTTCTTCCTACTTTAAGTAGTCATTATAACAGCTTAAAGAATAACGTCTAAATTAGGCCTATCGCTGTTTTTTATAGTCATAGGAATCTGATTCTATGTGTGACTGTATTAATAGCTGATACATTTCCCCATAATTGTTTGGGTTCTCAGAGGATCCTTATTTTCAACCAAAACAAGTTTAACTTCAGTACTTTTGTAAACACTCCAACAATTTTGATACTTTTGACACATATCAGCAGAACCTTTTGCTGTTGGTAAACTGTCATTTAATGAAACATCGGGAAACATACTATAACATTCATCTAAATGAATCTCTCATGCCTAAATGGGTAATATTGAAACACAAATATTTTTGTGTTTGGGAGAGTTTCCCTCGAGACAAGCATACATAAAATGGAAGCTGTGTGAGTAATGAGTGACAGTTTCTTAAAGGTTAATATTTTGTTTAATCTATTTCCATAACAGGAGAAGAGAAGAAAGTACTGTGCTAAGCATAAGGTGTGCTTTTGGGATTAGAGAAACAATCTCTGCTAGTATGTGTATCTCAGACCACAGGGAACAATACGCACACCACAAACACATTTTTATTTCATTTAATCAAATCTAGAAGTGTCTTAAATATTTTTTCCATGTTATTAAAAGGATTGAGGATTCCTTAGATTTTCTCTTTTTTCCTTTTTTTTTTTAAAAAAGAAAAGTAAAACTGCCCCTAATGCTGGACTAGAGTCTGTGATTGTCATGTGAGGTAATGAAACCATTAAATGCACAGTATTAAGAAGAGACGAGATGCAATTAGCCAAGAAATTACTCTGATCTCAGTGACATTTTCAAAAAATCATAATACAATATACATTGCAGGACATGATTGACAGTCTAATCCAGTTTTGATGGAACGTAGTCCACATACTGAGAGTAAAGCAGTACACGGCCAGATAAAGCTCACAGCTGTGAATCCCTGATATGTCCTTACAGTCTTGTCACCCAGGAAATTCCTCAGGTTTAAAAGATGATGAAAGTATCGACCATTAATGACAGGATCATCTCCTACCCTGAAATAAAATGTACTAATCCCTTTTGCTAGGTCTATGAATTCCTAATATAAATTATATAAACTGTAGTAATTCATCTCTGTTAGCACAGTTGTGTTTGGAAATTGTACAGCAGTCTTTGCCCTATTTGAAATGCTAGATGAAAGCAAGACATGTTCGTTTAAGCTGCAGCATAAAGTAATTTAACACAGGGGACAGAATAACTTCTGGATAATGAGCAGTAGATATGTAAAAGAAGGAAGTTCTGAAGTTCTAAAGTGGCCTGATGGATTTATGCCTGATCTTAGAAAGAGGCCAAAAATGTAAATATAGAAAGTATGGTTAAATGCAGGTGCTTTGTTAGACATTTGTAAGATGATTTAATGATTGAGTCATACAGAATACATACTCTGACTTCAAAGACACATACAATGGTCATTTATGTCTTACAAATAATTTGGATGGTAACCTATCCATCATTTTAAAATACAGTAATGTGGATCATACTGGATTATACTGCAAGGAAAAAAAAAAGTTAAAAATGAATTTGAAGTGACATTAAAAACACATTTGAATTTCTGTAATCCATTTTTGATAATACATAGGCTGCACATATCTATCAAGCTGGACTTGCAGCCTTGTGCTTATATGTCATTGACACTTGCAACATCACATAAGCAAACAGTCATTGATGAAGTCAGATAGTTAGCCTTCTAAAGGACATTCATGGCATCTGCAAATAATGCAAAGTACAAAGCTGGATCTTGAATATTTTTCACACAAGTAATGACAGTACAAAATGTGCAAAGTTATTAAACAAAATATCTGGGATGCATGGATGTAAAGTAAAAGCATTTGATAAAATATATGTATATTTCAGCTGTGTGTACTGTGCTCGTGCATAATATTAAGAGTAAATACAGCACAGAGATAATATTGCTAATAAATAGTATTTACATTTTCAAAACCCTTGTTTGTTGTAAAGGTAACTGTTCAAAAGTTTTCTGTGTTTGGTAGCCTTTCTGTATTCTGAATCTGGTGGAAGTCTGCAGTGGAAATCATTGTATTGCACATGCACACAAAGCAAAGCCTAATGTTATTCAATGCTCTGAGAACACTTTAGGAAGCAGAACAAGGGAGAGTCAATTCTTTTATGTCTGACTAGCATTGCTTTTGCCAGTTATGTTCAGAATCATTGTAGTAAGATCAAAAGCTAACAGTATACATAAGTTCCCACAACTTGTGGGATTAAAGATATCCCACAGGTATGATGGGTTACAATGGATTCAAACTCTTCCAATTTCAGCAGGTTTCAGCATAGCTTGAAATATGAGCCGGACCACAACTGATTGCATGACATTCTGAAATCACCTCAAAGAACCCAAAAAAAACCCCAAAAGCAGCAGAGGTCTATTTTGTATTAGTCATTTGAAATGTTCAAATACAAATTCAATAGATAATATGTCAGACCAAAAAACAGAAGTCAACTTTGAACATCTACCCTAGCTTACATGCGAGGAGGTGAATAATGGATGTATTGGGTTTGCGTGGCAAGGTTTTGGTAGCAGAGGGGCTACAGGGGTGGCTTCTGTGAGAAGCTCCTAGAAGTTTCCCCTGTGTCCAATGGACCCAATGCCAGCCGGCTCCAAGACGGACTCACTGCTGGCCAAGGCCGAGCCCATCAGTGACGGTGGTAGCTCCTCTGGGATAACATATTTAAGAAGGGGAAAAAAACCTGCGCAACAGCAACGGCAGCTGGAGAGGAGTGAGAATATGTGAGAGGAACAACTCTGCAGGCACCAAGGTCAGTGAAGAAGGAGGGGGAGGAGGTGCTCCAGGCGCCAGAGCAGAGATTCCCCTGCAGCCTGTGGTGAAGACCATGGTGAGGCAGGCTGTCCCCCTGCAGGCCATGGAGGTTAGCAGTGAAGCTGATATCCACCTGCAGCCCATGGAGGACCCCACGTCGGAGCAGGTGGATGCCCAAAGGAGGCTGTTATGCTGTGGGAAGCCCACGCTGGAGCAGGCTCCTGGCAGGACCTGTGGACCCGTGGAGAGAGGAGTCCATGCTGGAGCAGGTTTGCTGGCAGGACTTGTGACCCCGTGGGGGACCCATGCTGGAGCAGTCTGTTCCTGAAGGACTGCACCCCATGGAAGGGACCCACATTGGAACAGTTTGTGGAGGACTGTCTCCCGTGGGAGGGACCCTACGCTGGAGCAGGGGAAGAGTGTGAGGAGTCCTCCCCCTGAGGAGGAAGGAGCAGCAGAAACAATGTGTGATGAACTGACCGCAACCCCCATTCCCCGTCCCCCTGTGCCGCTTAGGGGGGAGGAGGTAGAGAAAATCAGGAGTGAAGTTGAGCCCGGGAAGAAGGGAGGGGTGGGGGGAAGGTGTTTTAAGATTTGGTTTTATTTCTCATTATCCTAGTCTGATTTGATTGGTAATAAATTAGACTAATTTCCCCAAGTCAGGTCTGTTTTGCCCGTGATGGTAATTGGTCAACAATCTCTCCCTGTCCTTATCTTGACCCATGAGCCTTTCATTATATTTTTTCTCCCCTGTCCAGCTGAGGAGGGGGAGAGATAGAGTGGCTTTGGTGGGCACCTCACGTCCAGCCAGGGTCAACCCACCACAATGGATTATGCCACTTTATGAGTCAGACTTAAAGAAATACTGTATTTCCATCCCGAGGATTTGATATATTCAGGATGGGTGGTACTAGAGATGAATACAACTGGGTTTGTAAGAAGCTTATATTAAATTCAGGGTTTTGTTTGTTTTTTTATAAAGTTTACTAGAAATTGCATTTTAACACTAAATTCTGTTTAAAAGATGTTTGAATCCCAAATAGGCTCTGGATAATTTTCATTTGTCTATGTTCTATTTATACCACTCAACACAGACATATTTTTTATGATCTTATCTAACAAGGTCTTGAACATTTGGGATAAGGCAGAATTAGAAAGCACAAAATGCAACATTTAATGACAAGATTTTATTGCAATGGTGTACATATAAGAATACAGTTTAGATAACTATCATAACTAATAAATTGCAATGCTGATAAGAAAATACGAGAAAAAGAATGCTTCCTAAATTAGCAGCTTGAAACTGGCAATGTGACAAGTACCTTTGACTTCACTAAATTTGGTAGTAATCAAGGGCTCTTAGTGACTCCCAGAAGGAGCTCTGCACCCCACACCATCTGATCCTAAGCCAGAAACATTGTAAGAAGTTAGGAAAGTGTATTATAAAGCAGGGCTGCTTCTACTGCTGCACAATATCTTCCATAAGCCTTCCATGAATTACTTCTTAAAACTCAGTGAGGCCTCCTCGGGGAAAATTTTTCTGTTCCTGTTCTGAGTCAGATAGCGTGCAATCTTCACTCGCTGTTATCAATTAGCTTCAAATATATCTTGCCTACGCAGCTTCATGTCACTAGGTTCTGTCTTTCCTTTTTTTTTTTTTTTAATGAACAAAAAATTGAAGTATATTTCATTCAAAATAGGGCAAAAAGGAAAGAACACCTGTTTTTCAAGGGCTAGTTTGTTCTTATAATATGGGTTCTCCCAAGTAGAGATGCAGAGGAATGAACAAGAATGTTTTGTGGGTTTGTATAGTAAGTATTTTTACGTTCAACAATGGTACAGTTGTATTCTTTGTTTTTAAGTATGACTGTCTTTATTTGAGGTAGCTGAAGATTATTGGCCCAAATTGTTTCAATTTGGTTTTGATTACCTATGCTCTAATCTATAGATGAACAGATACTCAGAACTGCCTTTTTCTTTTCCCATGTGCACAATGTGATCATGGTTTTCTATTTTTATTATTACTTAGGGAATATAATAAAGGAAGATGGTTTTAATTTTAACTGTTTTCATAGAATCATAGAATGGTTTGGGTTGGAAGAGACCGCAGAGATCATCTAGTTCAAACCCCCCTGCCATGGGCAGGAACACCTTCCACTAGACTAGGTAGCTTAAAGCCCCATCCAGCCTGGCCTTGAACACTTCCAGGAATGGGGCATCCACAGCTTCTCTGGGCGACCTGTTTCAGTGCCTCTCCACCCTCATAGTGAAGAATTTCTTCCTTATATCTAATCTAAATCTACCCTCTTTCAGTTTAAAGCCATTACCCCTTGTCCTATCACTACATGGCCTTGTAAAAAGTCCCTCTCCAGCTTTCTTGTAGGCCCCCTTCAGATACTGGAAGGCTGCTATAAGGTCTCCCCGGAGCCTTCTCTTCTCCGGGCTGAACCACCCCAACTCTCTCAGCCTGTCTTCGTAGGAGAGATGCTCCAGCCCCCTGATCATCTTCATGGCCCTCCTCTGGACTTGGTCCAACAAGTCCATGTCCTTCTTATGTTGGGGGCCCCAGAGCTGAATGCAGTACCCCAGGTGGGGTCTCACAAGAGCAGAGTAGAGGGGGAGAATCACCTTCCTCGGCCTCCTGGTCACTCTTCTTTTGATGCAGCCCAGGATACCGTTGGCTTTCTGGGCTGCAAGCGCACATTGCTGGGTAAAAAAAGTAAACAAATATGTTGAGCCTTTAAAAATAACAAATACATTGACATTTTTGGATGTCTTCCTAGGTTTCAGTACTTTGCAATTTATATTCAATTTTTAGGCAATCAGCTTCAATTTTGGCATAGTAATTTATTAGAGAACCTGGATTCCTTCAAGAAAAATCAAAACTGATGATGCCAGCAGGCTCAACATGAGAGTATAATGCAAATGCTGTTACTTTGCTGTGTTAATGTTTAAAGGGAGGGAAGTTGCTCTTCATATTCTGCTCGGGAACCTTAGATTTTTAATACATATAAAACTATATGATGCCTAAAGTTTTTTAAAAATAGAAGTGTGCACACTGAAAGTTAAATGGTTGAATATCCTTTTGCATGTTTAATTCCAGCATCAGCTGCACTAGATATCTTCTTATCTTATTTTGCTTTTATAAGATGAGTGTTATGATGATCTATTGTTACATCTGCGGCAAAATCACAATAACAAAAGCCATTATTTGTGAGTAATTTTTAAAAGACCTAAATTTCTGATATTAATAGTCTGATAATAAAGAAGATTATAGATGCTGCTGCTACCAGTGGTGAAGTAACTGAATTTGCTCTAAGGCTAAATATAGGATGATGAGGAATGCTCTTTATGCCTCATTCAGAAGGCACTGCACAATGTTTCTGTTTGGCCCAAACTCCTAAGTAACTCCCTACAAACATTATTATTTTGCTTAAAAAAAAAAGCACTGAGGTTAATGTATTCTGAACTGTCAAGGATGGTAGATAAATTACTACACAGACTTGTTGATGTTATATTCGGGGGGGGGAAAGACTAGTGATGGTCTCTAGCCAACACTAGATAATAATAGTTCACAGTCTATAGCACTTTACATTTTCAAAGCTCTGTATAGTCATACAAAAAACATCAGAAAAATATGAAAAGAATAGATCAGTCTCAGTCTAAAAGGATTCTGTGTGCTTTTACAATTAAAAGAAGACCTGAATGCTGTTTTTGGAGAATACACACGTAGGGGGGGAAAACCTTGTTCACTTAAAGGTGATGTTAAATATTTTTCAAGATTTGAAATCACTTTTTGACAGATCTGTTATGGTTAATTAATTACTTTCATTTGCTTTAAGTTGTATACTTGAAGATGAATAGTGCATGATAGCAAGGCTATACTGTGTGAGGAAGACCTTTGGTAGTCTATACAGTGTGCTGCCTCATTACAGAGCTAGCTATCTGCAGGAAGCCTGACATTGAAAGGTACTGCACATCCCATAACGCCCTCCCTTAACTGTGATGATTGTACCTTCCTCCTAAAAGTGATGATTAGGAGAGAGAAAAGCAAAACTGAATGCTGTATGAATATTTCATGTAAATGTAAGCAGGCACTTACTGGACGTAGACCTTGATTGATGCTAGAATGCCTCTAAATGCCTTGACATTGAAGGGTTTAGACTCCCCTTTCCACAATGACTGCTTCAAGAGCTGCAGTTAATAGTGGAATATAGCTGTATTTAGCTGAAGAGCTCTTTATTACTAGCTGATATTAAACAAGACCATAGGCCTTAGGTTTGAGTAAGTGAATCTAGATAAAAGAGTTAGTGGATATCTAAATGAGATAAGATAGTTAAGGTTTCTTCTCTTTCTGCCTTCCCCTTCTGTAGCTCAATTGCTTGCATCACTTTTAAATTCCTTCCTATGCCGAAGTGAATCAGCAACACGTAAGAGGAATCAGCCATAAATTGTTTTACAATACCTCTGTTCAACAAAGCACTGAATGGAAATGTCTAAACAATTTCTTACAAGGAGGAAAGTGTTTTTAAAAGGTACTAAAATTAATACAATTATTCCAATTAAAAAAAGCTAGAATTTTAATCTTTCCCAATAAGCATTTCAAACTACCATTGAAACACTGAACAAAGAGAAAAATATCTACTCTTTCAAGGATTGATTTCTCTTTTGCTTTCATAGGGACACAAATATTTCTATGCATGTCCTAAGTAAGAACCTGATTCTGTCATACTTTTGAAGTGACTTCTTGAAAAGAGAGTGGCCTTTAGTGCATAGCTTTAAATGGAACAGTAATGCATGGAAGGAATTCAGAAGCTGAAATCAGCGTTGTAAAGGAATTGTGTTTCAAAATCAGTCAAATGAAGGAATGAGATTTTGAAAGTTGACACTGAGATATTTCATCGTCAGAATGAGATGATGGCCATAATAGGTGTTTTCCACATCTTATTAACAGACAAATCACCCTTTGAAAAAAGCTCCATGACTACCATGCACTTTCATCAGGATTACAGACTACACTTTCCAAATATTTATTTTTTAAGCATGATATAATAAAATGCCTTATGTTGAGCTCCGCTGCTTTTAGGCACAAATTGTAATTGATATGGTAGTGAAGGAAGGGGAATGATTCCTCATCATAAGTTGAAGAATGCAGAATATACCCACATGCAAAGTGTATTTGATGGTTTTGTACCTACTGAAATACTTTGCCCTTGAAATCTACACAAGTAAGACTCCATATCAACCACTAGCTTTCATTAACTGCAAATGTCGGAACAAAATACTGAGGGTGAAAAGACAAAATAAGCAAAGTTATACTTCCCATAGGCGTGGGAAGGCTAGAACCAGTGTGAGCCATCTCCTCTGCCATTCCAGGCATTTGTGAGTAGTTTTGTAGTGGCACTCCCCATGTCTCTGAAGGAGGGGTAGGAGCTGCGTATCCATAGGGCTTCCTCCTCTGTGCCTCCAGGCTTCTAATGTTTTACACATCAGAAAGGCAATTATCTATCTTTTTATACCACCCCTCTCCAATCCAATATACAATAAATACAAGGACTATAAGACCACCTTTTCATTCCCCACACAGGTTCCCTCAGATGCATAGAGGACTGAATTGGCCCTTCCCAGGCATCCATGTAGGTGTGTGTTCTTAAAGTTCTATTCTTCTGCAGGGCTTCCAGTAAGATGATTCCTCAGGTGGTTTGAGCCAAGAATTGGCTAAGCTGGTTTTGTCCATTATTATCACAAAAGCTTGAGTGAGTTTTCCATAGATTTTTTCCAGCAAATTACTAACTATACCGGCAGAAGAAAAGAAGTGGCTTTTTTTTTTTTTTTAAATCATTACAGCACGTCATCTTCTTTGCTCTAGACTCAGGCACTTTCACTTAACTTGTGTTTTGCCAACAGATGTCTACTAGCCAAAAATAAAATAGAATTTAAAATATATTTTAATTTCTCTTTTTCTTGCGACACACTGTAAAAAATAAAGCAAAGGTGAAATAGTTAGGGTTTCTTCCAAAAGAATGCGTTGCACCTTAGCTGTTTATAGGATAATAAGCTACATGTAAATGGAGATTTTTTGCCACCTTCATCACATAGATCACATATAAATATGCTTTCTTTTTAAATAAAGGGCCTGGATTCATTTCCTGTTGAAGTCAGCAGGACTTTTAGCTATTGACTCCAGCAGCAAGTGGATTAAGCCTAATATATTTTCCAGTTTCCACACATATTTGTTTTTTACTTTAGGAGTTTATGTATTGTCTAAAGCATAATGTGAAGAGAAGTGAATGGTAGCTCTAAGGGAAAACTGTAGGAGCTGCCACGTGACAGCCACTGCAATGTGATTTCATTTTTTCCAATAATACATGAAAAATTGCTGCTAACTGTGTGCTAGTTAATAAGGTTCTGAGCACTTTCCAGCTGTGAATAGTCTTCATGTCCTTGCTCATGTCCACAGTTGATTTTGCATGTTACTGAGCTGACCATATATTTTAAGAACTCTAAAGCCCATATGCACCCTTATGCCCATATAAAAGTTTCATACGACACTGAAGTTAAGCTTGT
>WAAD01009679.1:1250-13783 GCA_013389945.1 Fregata magnificens | reverse complement strand
GCACGTAGACCATGGCCACAGAGTGACCTAGCAGAGCAAAAGTGAGCCTCGGTAATGTTACAGTCCTGCTTGTTTCTGAAGTGGAGTAGTATGCCAGTATTATGCGCTAGACACAGGGAAGACAAGACCAGGAATACAAAGCTGCGTAAAGGGACTTGAAAAAAGACAAGTTAATGAATACTGGATGCCTTTGTTATTAAAAATAAACACAGATTTAATCTTAACATTTCATAGTCAGTCATGCGTCTGACTTTAATAACTGTAAACTTGGACTCACATCTTTGTGCACTAAAACTAATTGTCTAATTACCTACGGATGCAGCCTGTGCCCATGTCTCTTGAGCACACGAATGAAGTCACTCTGCTACCTGCTGGAACTACAGTAGATGGTTATTCAGGCAAGAGCAGTAGAATTTTGATGCCACAGTTAGATATTTATGAAAAAAGATGCATTGAATTTTATCTCAGTATTATAGATCAATTTTCAGGACAGAGTTCCTAACAGTGTATTCATAGGCTGGGTACAAAACCAATTTTATCTGCTTCAGTGGTGTGTGAACTGTATAAGGAAAGACGTCTCTTTACTCTCTGATAGCTTATCTTCCCTGGTGACCATTTATGCGTGCTCTTGTAAATATACATATTTTACAGAAAAAGCTCTTTAAACTATCCTTTGAGATGACCTTGAAATACGAGCATTTGAATCTTCCAGGAAATTAGCAGCAAAGTCTGTTTTGATAATGAATGGTAAAGTGGGAAGTGCCACTCAAAGCCAAAGTAATAATCAGTACAGCAAGGTTTTTAATAGTACAGGTCTATTACAGAGTAAGTTTTTTACAAGAAAATACACAAAAAGAAAAATATACCCACTCTTCCAGCCCTGAAAAATTTCTTAGGAACTGGGAAATCTTTGGAAAAAAATTGTTTGGCAAAGTGGGGTTACTGTTTAAAAATATTTAAAGTAAACAACAGGAAAAGTAACATAACCACTATGTTTTTTGTCCTGCTGGGCACATAAATGCTGACTAAACTTAGCTGATATCAATAGAGAAAATAATGATGCCTTTCCAAGTGACACACTGAAAGCGTAAAAATTTTTAACAAGGCAACATAAGGAATTGCTTATTATATCTTAGTGTGTAGTTTATTATGTTTATTTTCATTTCCCTTCCCTTCTTTCTACTTTGTTTTCCCACTTTTCCACCAATCCAAGCTTCTTACAGATACATCCTTCCAATTAAAATTTTAGGTCTGGACATTGTAAATGTGTATGTGGAGTGAACATTGATATCACCTCACTTATATCCACTGCACTAGCTTATACACAAATCCAAACATTCTCCTTTTATCTATACATAAACAGGCTTGTAACTCCATGCCCAAATTCCCTCACACAGATGCACGCACTATACAAATACTCTTCTCTATAAATGTCTTCAGGCATACGCACTTTTGTCCCTAACAAATGCATGCTTTCCATGTGCACGTGCACATTTCACAGAGCACGCTTTCCTGTGTTCCTCACCAGCCCACATCAAATGCCTCTATTTGCTTCTTCTCATGCTGTCTCTTCAAAGATGCCTATATAAAATTTCTCTCCTTACATTATGCCTATAGCCTGTACTATACATAGATATATCCATTTTCTATACACAAGCACACACAGTCCTTGTAGCATTCATTATGTGCATATGCAATCTTGTGTAGTAGCAGCTTGATTAACCATGAACTGATGGTAAAATTTTCTATGTAAAACTTTGAAACACACCTCTATAATGATACTACAAGGTATTCCCTTTTAACTTCACTGACAGTGTCAAACTAACTCACAGACAATTTTGCAAATGCCCAGGAAAGAAACTAGCAGATCAGGTGACATGGTGATAACTTATTTGTTGCTATTTTGAATTTTGCTCATTGAGACTATTACTGTGAATTTTACTCGTTCTTAACATTTCCGAAAATATGAGGAATCAGACAGCTGTCAATTCCAGATACCAATATAAGGTATTGAGCAGTGCCTCTGGGACAGACTCCCAGAGAGGAACATAGAAATATTGCTTGGAGGTGTGTAGGAGGGAAGCTCAACTGGAGCTTGAACTGGCAAAAGATGCCAGGAGTATCAAGAAAGGCGTAAGTATGTGAGCAGCAAACAGAAGTACATGGAAGGTGCAGGTCCACTACTGACCAAGTTAGCACGAGCTGGTGGGTTAGTTAAATATGATACAGAAAAAGCTGATACGAAATGCTTTCTGTGCCTTGATTTTCAAGGGTAAAGTTAGCCCCTAAGTCTCAGTGCCAAGAAGCAACAACAAAGCAAACAGTGAACCATTGAGTGAGGAGGAGAGTCAGGAGCTGTCTGTACATATTGGACATACGCAAGTCTATGGGAGTTGGTAGGATGGGTCTGAGGGTGCTCAGAGAGTTGGCTGACAGCACTGCAAAGTCACTCTGTTTAATCTTTGAAAGGTCATGGAGATCAGGGAGACCAGATCAGGGAGATTCAGGAGATCCTGAATGACTGCAAAAGAGAAGAGAAGATCTGGGAAACTACAGATCAGTCAGCCTCAAGTCAGTCCCTGAACAGATTACAAAATGGGCCCCCATGGAAGCTGTTGCCATGACCATGAAAGACAACAAAGCGATTGGGAAGAGCCAACATGGATTTACCAATGGTAAATGCTTGACCAACTGACTGCCATCTGTCATGAAACAACTTCATCAGTGGATGAGGGCAGAGTGGTGGTTGTCATCTGATTTCCTTATAGCAACATATTTGACACAGTCTCCTATAATTCATTTAGGAAATTACACTATGAAATGGATCCTAGTCTAGAAGGACCACATCTATCAGACGAGAGTGTTAGTAATCATTTAAGAAAGGAAGAGAGTAAAATCCATGGGTTTGTCTCAGATATGCCATCACTGACATATTACATGTACCTAAATAATTTGGTAATTTCTTTTTCAATTTTTCTTTTTTTTTATTTTTATGAAAAGCTTTGGTTTTTCATGCTATTTGTGATTATAGATACTGCAGGATTTAATAGCCAGCAAAAAAAGGCTGGGGGAAGTAATCTGAGAACTAAAGGACTCAGGCGCAAGTTCCTGTGCCAAATCAGTCAGAACAAGGACTTTTAGTTCTATGTGGTGTGCATCAATTACATTTACAGTTGCTTAACTCAAAAATAATAAGATTCTGTTTCAGCTGTGTTCTTCTAACTACAATAATTTCACGTGAAAGGTAATGATAGCCTCTTCTCAAAGGCTAGGCAAACAGTAACCCTAACGGTGAAAAAAGACACAAAGGGAAAAAGAGTTTAGGCTGTGATGTCTGTGCTGCACTGACTCTTATTCAATTACAAGTACTCATTTCTACTGATCATGCTTCTACTCTCCAAAATACTTATTAAAATCTTCTCTCTTACTCTCTTGTCAGTTACGTTGCCATTTCTCCAAATTCCTGGAGTAAAAACCTCACTTCAGCTGTATCAGTGACAGAACTCGTTGACCTTCAATGAAGAAAGGATTTCAGCTCCATTGGGTCCAATGATTTTAAATTGGACTCTATAAGCTTCAAGAATGTTTTGATGCTGATCTCAGACTAGGCTTACATCTTGTAAAGTAAGAGTAGAATTTAAATCAGTCAGCCTAACTTAAAAAACTTAAGGACTAAACATGGGAGCTACTTCTAAACAAAGGTTGAGTGACTTTAGATGTAACCAGAGTGAATGAGAGTATTTTACCTCTAGAACTAAATTCTGAAATATTTTATATTTATAATCATTATGAAAGCCCATATTTATAAGGTCTGGGTCCTCTGTGAAATTTGAAAAATTATTAAATTTGCATAACTAAAATGTATGAACATAGTTTTAAAGTATAACAAAAATACTGCTTTTTGAAATCTCCATTTTCAGATGCCATCAACAAATATTCAGGTATAGAGGCAGAACAGGTTTTGTTCATTAACAGTTGCATGGATTATCATAGACTAACTGTCATTGTTATGTTATTTGGAAATTTGTTTTTAATCCAGCAGCACCATATTGCTAATGATTGAAACATCTACCCGCGGCATCTTTTCTAACAGCAGAGAAATGCCATGGAATTGATTTTAATTAGCCTTTGGAAAAAAAAAGAATTATGTTGAATTCAAAATCCATTGTTCGAGTCATATGCCAGCCAAGCTGTGTAAGAGGTTTATACAGCTAACTGGACATTAGGGACTCATGTCTGTGTTCAGAAATGTACTAATCATTTAATAGAAAAATGCAAGGGATATGTTCACTTACAGGGTATCTATCTAGGTAGCGATTTAATTATGATTATAATTGTAACCGAGAAACAGAGACAAAAACAGAGGCCAAATTCTTATCTCCAGAGCAAAGTTCAAAAGGACTATAGGGGTTTTTTTAGAGATGAAGAACATGTGTCTGCATCGTATGTTAAATATGCCTGCATCAATGCATGTGAGCATTTCACTAAAATATGGTTGTGATGTTCTTAAAATAAGGTCTATTCTCTGCTGAAAAATACAAATCACAAAACAAGTTGTTGACTGATATAGCATGCCAGGTCCTAGGAAACCAAAGCCAGATACTTTCATGTATTTTAATTTTTGTTAGTAGTCGATGAGGTCATCAAGCAAATATCCATAAAAATGCTTTTTCTTTGGCTAAATGACATGTGGTTTTAGGTACTAAAATGTTGACATCACAAGCTGAACAGGCATCAACTTTCCTTCTGATCTACAGGTGTTTGGATAATCTGACCACACAGACTACAACATAAAGAATTTTGACATACGTAGCTGAGCTTACAAAATTTGTGAAAATCTCTGAAATTTCATTTTGAAAATACAATAGAGTACAAGCATTGAAATGAAGAAAATGTTATGAATTGCAATAGGAACGCCAATTCACTACTGTTTTTTTCATTGAAATGTCATTGTTTTGTAGGACAACACAGAAGCACTTGTTAAATTTATTGCAGTTATGCTTAAGCACTTATTCCCACTTCTGATGGTTCAGAAACTTTGGTCCCATTTTTTTTCCCGCATACTCTGCAAAGGGGTCTTGCTGGAGCTATGTGGAAGATTTGCTTCAGATCCCCAAAGCTGTCTGTCTGAGTTCAGGGTTGATTATGTATATTAACCATAATTCATGACAATCAAATGTCAAAGTCAAGTATGTAGGAATTCTGTTTTGTGATCTGGTGAAAATTTTTTTAGAATACTTTAAAAACAAAAAGGAAAGGGGAAAAAATTAGACAAGGACAGAAGGTAAGTAAGAAACAGAAGGCCCAGCTAGAGGTTAAAATCATCATCTGGTATATTGAAGACCCAAGTGTTTTAATATGACTTTTCTAATGGTAGGTCCTTCTGATCTGGAAAGGCAATTCCGTACTGGGACTAAGAAGAGCAGTTTTGGTTTTGATGGATCACAACTTTTACAATTCTCCCAGCCTACTCTAGTCACTAGGCTAATATCTCTAATCATTAGGTCAGCAGAGATAATATTTCTCAGTCTTTTTAAACCTGTCTGGAAGGGATATTTGGAAGTCACCTAGTCTAACCTCCTACTCAAAGCAGGGCTAACTTCAAAGTTAGATGGGATTGTTCGGGGCCTTTTGTGGTCAAGTTTTGAACATCCCCAAGGATGGGGGTTGCTGAGCCTCTCCATACAACCTGTTTGTGCTGGTTTTGGCTTGGATAGTTAATTTTCTTCATAGTAGCTAGTACGGGACTATGTTTTGCATTTGTGCTGGAAACCATGTTGATAATACGGAGACGTTTTCATTACTGCTGAGCAGTGCTTATACGGAGTCAAGGCCTTTTCTGCTTCTCACACCACCCCGCCAGCAAGGAGGCCAGGGGTGCACAAGAAGTTGACAGGGGACACAGCTGGGACAGCTGACCCCAGCTGACCAAAGGGATATTCCATACCATATGACATCATGCTCAGCATATAAAGCTGGGGGAAGAAGGAGGAAGGGGGGGACGTTTGGAGTGATGGTGTTTTGTTTTCCCAACTGTTACACGTGATGGAGCCCGGCTTTCCTGGAGATGGCTGAACACCTGCCTGCTGATGGGAAGGAGTGAATGAATTCCTTGTTTTGCTTTGCTTGTGGGTGCAGCTTTTGCTTTACCTATTAAGCTGTCTTTATCTCAACTCATGAGTTTTCTCACTTTAACTCTTCCAATTTGCTCCCCCGTCCCACCGGGCCGGGGGTGAGAGAGCAGCTGTGTGGTGCTTAGTTGCCAGCTGGGGTTAAACCATGACGCTGTTCCAGTGCTTAATTTCTCTCATTGAGGGTTTGCTTTTTTTTCCCTGATATCCAGTCTGAATTCCTCTTGCTGCTGCTTCCAGTTGTGATTTATTTTTCCATGTGTATCTCTGAGAAGAGTTTTGCTCCCTCTTCTCCATAACCCCCCTTTAGGTACAAAAGACTGCAAACAGAACCCCATCAGCCTTCTCACCTGCAAGCTGGACAAACCAAGTGCCCTCAGCTTCTATGTATATCTATACAAATCATATATATGTGTGTATATATTAAATACTCCAGTCCCATACCTGTCTTGGTGGCTTTCTGCTGGACTATCTCCAGTTTCTTGCTCTCAAGGGAACAAAACAGGACACTGCACTCCATGTGCAGACTCATAGGTGCCAGGCAGAAGGGAATTATCATTTCCTTTGGCCTGCTGACTACATTCTTGCCAACGAAAACCTGTCAGTGACCAGTGGTATCATCTCAATGGCACGTCCCTGTCTCATGTCCAGGTGGTAGTCCACTAAAGCCCCCGGACTGCAGACCTGCTGCGTTGCCAGTCAATCCACAACCTGTACTGTTGGATGGGATTATTCTGTCCCAGGAAAGATTTTGCATTTGTCTTCCTCTTCTTTATATGACTGGAAAAATCTTCAGTGAGGACTCCCTCCTTAGTCTTCTCATCTTTTTTCTTTAAACAGTCCCAGAATATTCTTGAATTAAGATAGCATCGTGGAGCCATATGGACTTAGCACCTAAAATATTCAGAGCAAGTACGTCTGTCCTCTTTCTACAAACTATGACACAAATAGTCTTTCTATCTTTTTGATATTTTATCTAATAAAGCTTTGGAAGGGATGCAATAGAAGCAATATCTGATTTTATATCTGTCCAGTCTTTTTTTGCTCTTTTCATAGTTCAAGCTTCCCTCTTACAAAAGCATTTAATCCAATATTCCAATCAAGGGTAGCCCTTTTAAATATAACAGTCAAGCAGCTGCTGTCTTAAAATGCAAGTTTTAAAACCATCTGCTATCAGTGACATCTGCCCATGTTCTAATTGGTAAATTCTCTTCCTTTTTTTCCTGGAACGATGCTGCTTTCTCTCACCTATTTCAGAAATATCATACAAGCCTGGCAATAGTAGAAGAGTTTCCCATTCATTTCTATGGCAAGCCCACAGAAACCCATGGATAATGTCAATGTTTGGCAGCTGGCTTTGCTTATTTACATGTATATGGATGGATGGATTTTCTTTTCAGTGTTAATTTGAAAAGGAATTCAGAGGACTGACACACAGAACTTTGGTACTAGTTTAATTTAAGTTGTTGAAGCAAAATAAAATAGCAATCTATTGAGACAGTTATGTTAGGCAGATTTTTTCTTAGAGCAAAAATGACCATCTTGGTAAGAGTCAATAAACCAGGTCACGGTTCGGTCTATGCAGTCTCTTTGGAAACAGCCTTGTTACATAGATGAAATTGGGACACATTTTGGACAAAAACCTTGTCCTGAAAACAACTAGTAAACTGCTTTGCCAGTGTTGCAATGCACTGTAATATAGGGCAAAATACATTTTTATCCTAAGGCTTTTTTCAGTATGACCTCTCAAAGTTTGCAGAATCAATTTAGTCCAAAAATGTTAGCATGAAAAAGAACATAAATCACTGAAAGGAGGAAGGGAAGAAATGTTCTCAAATACTGTAGATCAGAGCATATCCACAATCATATTATGAATGGAGAAAAAAAAAAAAAGAAGCAAAAAGCAGTGAAAAACAGTATCTTTATTTTGATTGTGCTACTGGTCATGGTCCAAAAATGTTTGTATCATATATGATGAACACTTTGCCATTGAAGCATTTTACCTTATGAAACAGCTGAGAAATTAAACTGTGCACACAGCAAAGATGATCAAAATCCATGATACCAAGATCTGTCCAAGCTGCTTGTGAAGACCATTAAGAAGGTTATTTACTGGCCTATCTCATATTTTCAAGATGCAATTTTCCAACTTGCTCTACCTTTTTAACAACTTTTAAAGAACTTTCTTCTGTTTGTTAATTCACAAATTGAAGTTAAGAGCCAATATATTCTTCCCACTTTTCCCCAGTGTGTCTTGCCTCACATTGCAAATACTGCAGAGGTGAGTAGAGTGTACAAACATTTTCAAAAAGAAACTGTTTCTGCCTAAATTTAGACCTTAAAAGGACCCTTGAGTATTTTACACTATATAACAAATTACAACTTCTATTTTGTTGACCTGACAAAGCTAAATTCTGATCAAGTCCAGAAAAGAAGAATTCGTAGGAGGAAAGATGAAAGACCCCTGAGTAGGAGAAGTACTAATGGCCTTTACAGTAATGCAGCATCAAGAAACTTAATTCCAGAAAGCTTTCTACAATTCTTTTAATATTTCTTTTTCTTCATCATAGCATAATACCTGACTTGACAACAGAAATGTCAGCAGTTAGGGCTCTATTCTTCAAATTGTCGTGCTCTATTAACAGTGTTTTTCTGTGGGATTTACCCTGTCAAAGAAGGAATCACCAAGGAGTAAGGTCTATGGTTGTCTTATTCACTAAATCCCTCTTCTCAGTGATGCACAAATGACTAAGTACTTTTGGTGCCACTGCAAGACAGAAAGTTAAAACAGGTCAGTCTCAGGCTAGGGTAATAGGAAGTTTGTGCTGCACATGCCAGATGTTTTATATGCAAAAGAAACACAAAAAGGTGTTTCCAGAAAAAACCTGTGTAAGCAATAAGTGCATGAGGGCAACTTTTCCTGCCATCGTCTCATTTAAGGGGATTTGACTATGTGCGATTGTACACAACAAAATTACTCACACACACACTCTTGTATTACTGGTACTTCTGATGTATGGTAGCATGAACGTTGTTCTTTCAGTTCTTTCAGGATGCGCAGCTGTGCTTTGCTAGTGTTCTTCACTATGCAGTGATGTAAGGTGGGCTGGGGTCCTAGGAAAGGAATAAGACGGGACCCCTTAGTAGATCACTGCCGAGGCCTGTTGCCTTATGGGTTCCCATGCAGCTGTACTGCCTCTACATTTACACACAGTTACATACCTTACCTGCGTGCACTATAAGGCTTACGAGGAAACCTGCTATGACACTATACTACTGAGGAGTATTTGGATATTAGCAAAGTGAGGGCTGAGCTTAGGCACCTTATGTGCTGGACTTTGAAAGGATGGAGGGAGGCTGTTTTTGCTGGTAAGTTGAAAGTATGTCCCCTTTTGTCATGCCCTGCACCTCCAGCATTTGGACTGGCTACTCAGGCTGAGAACTTAATTTGCTCCACAGTGCACATAGTCTGTGGGGAAAAAATTCAAAGCAGAAGTCAAATGAGGAGGGGCTTATTATCAGTGTAGAATTGTTTTATAGAATGACCTCTCCAGTGCTGAGCAAATATTGGTTTTGGAAAATTAGGTGGGAAGTTTTACTACTGTTGTCGTTTGACTGAATCATATGGCATCATGTTTGGACAGAGTCTCTTGTGCTGCCTCAAATAATTATCAGTAGTATTTATGAATGTGAGCAAGAATGGGAAATGCAGATGTGAACCTGTGGGGTAAAACCTGTGTGTGAGCAGCTACATATGAAGATGACTTTCCTCGATTTTCTAGCAATTATTTATTGCTATATTTTGCCCTATAAAAACTCTAGGACATAATCGTGAGAGTAGCACCTAGTTAAAAGTTATTCTGTTTCCATTTCAATCCTTTTAATTTTCCATCCTTCAAAATATTCCTTCTCCTTAAAAATATTTCTTCAGGTAGAATCTAGGATTTAATAGCTACATGGAGGCTTTACAGATGAATTTTTGGTCACTTAATTTCCCCTACAAACTAGTGGTAAGATTCTCTTTCTTACATCAGTTTTATACTGGAAAAATGCTGAGCAACAGTCAAATAAAGTGCTTCCTGTTTTGTACAAGTAAGAAGCAAATTGGACCAGCTATTTAGATGCTAAGATACTTCTTAAGGAGAATATATTGGAATAAATGGAGAGATTTTTGATAAGGGAAGAGGGGGTGCACTTAATAGAAAGAGCATATAGAGACCCTGACTGTGGCTAATGTGCATAAAAAATTCAGCCTGTCAGATCCTCACTTTTCTAATTCAGTAATCTAAATAATTTATTTGACATTTTAGCTCAAGATGACCTTTCTTGGGAAAAAATTACTGTTTTAAACTTTTAGCAAGTGCAACCACTGCAGAGGATTGCTGTTGAAGTCTGCATTTTCCCAAACGAGTAAAGGTTAATCTTGTACAGCTCAAACACATTTCTGACCCTTTTAAACAAGTTCACAAAAAGTCATTTAATTTTTTAATATAATTTCAATTATATTGCAATATTTGTGTTAAACGAGCTTCCTCCCCTCCTCCCCTTTTATTTCTGTTGCTCGGAAGCCATTTCCCATGTGTTCAGACGGATTTAGGCAAAGGACTTGTTTTGAATGAGTACAGGTATCATTCTACCAAATGTTACTTATAAGGAAAGTTCCATAAATCAAGTGAAAATACATGGTAGATTAATAGGTGAGTAGGTTAAAACAGCCACTAGTAATAGCAAGAAAATGACTGTCCAGAGGTTCACAGTTCCCAGATTGGTCACTTGACTCAAGTAATCAGCCTCAGAGCTATACCACAAAAAATGATCATGTCTGTCCCTGGATTCTCTTCCTCTAACTAAACAATCCCATATTTTGCAGAGGGCATTTCAGTGGTTCTACTAAAGGACATTTAGTGTAATTTTACTTTGCTATTTCTGATAATTTATCTAACTTTCCGACAGGTCACTAAAAAAATCTTTCAATGTAAGGATTAATATACCCCGAATTGTACATAATAAAGGCTATAATTCTCTCCGGGTGTTCAGGTGACTTTATAGGGGTACATTATTTATTATTGAAAACGTGAATTTGCTAGAATGGCTGAAATATCACAAAGGTTTCAGAGTCTGTGCAAAAGCTGCAGTGCAGCTGCCAGCTATGAGAGGACCTAAGTAACTAGCTATCAAAGAAATAGATGACCAGCCATACTTAAGCACTTTTGAGATAGAAATGCAGGGTCTAGTGTTGTCTTCAAATTGGGTTTTTTCTCCATGTTATTTTTTTTTCCCCCTAATTTGCATCGTTTGTGTGGTTCCAGATCATCGTATTAGTCATATCGGTGTGCAGCTGGAAGGACTTCAGTGTAGTCAGTATGAAGCCAGTGTAAGTCTGATGTAAGAGGAGAAGCAGTACACTCATCTCTGCTGTGATATTCTTTCCTCGTGCCTCCACTGATGTCAGCTGGTGCTTTCTTTTCTGACATAACAGTGGGGGTTTGATCTGATACGCCTGCACATACCAGTCAAAAACTGCTACAAAAACAGGGAGGCGAATAATCAGTGAAGCTTACGCTCCTAAGGCATTTTGGCAGTTTTAAAACCCAATGTAAGTGTAATCAGCCTCTTAAAGGCTTTCGGTATTATTAACTCTTAATTAACAATAGTGGGATTATCTACCTTGCAGATAGTGCTTGAATTGCAGATGCAACTTAGTTTGCAAGAGTTTATTAGACCAGGTGTGATACTACGTGAAAAACTCTGTATTACTTCCAGGGACAGCTTGTCACTAGAAGTGGCATGGCTGTTCTTGTACCACACAGGGATAAAACTAGTGAACCCTTGCCCTCTTGGAACCAAGCTAAAGCATGGAAATCCAGCCCGTGTTGCTCTTCCCCACATTCCAGTAACTGGGAGCACTGGACAAAACCACCCCAACACAGTACAAGGGTGAGTTTATAATAGCTTTAACTGACTCATTAACAATTGGAATGTGGCACATGCGTATATTACAGTTGCTCCATTAACCAGTAAAATGTGGGAGCTACTCATATTCATTTAAGGCATGCCCACTGGCTACTTTAATTTAAGGCATGCAAGTTTACAGAAGATGACCTAGAGTTACTGAATAGGCAGCATTTTATGCATTGCTTTTCTTTTTCTATCTGACATGCCTTTTGCAGCTCTCAGCCTTCTCAAGCAGATGACCAGAGAGCATGGCCTTGTGTGGTGAAACACTACGGGGCTGTAGTTTGTGCAATTAATGAAGTGGTATATTGCACTGTATTTGTGAGATGTGGATGATTTTCACTTTATGCAAAATGTAAAATGTCATGGCAAAATAGGAGTAGTAAAGCTCACAACAGTATTAGACAATGATCACTCCACTGTTAAACTTCACATATAGAGAAAACT
>WAAD01009678.1:2162-27621 GCA_013389945.1 Fregata magnificens | reverse complement strand
ATACATATGCAGTGGATATGTTACATCCTTACAAATATAAACCAAAAGCTGATAGCTCCACTTCAGAAAAATAACCTATCTGTCTTCAAAAAGAAGAAGGAATATGCTTCTGATGATTTCACAATACAGCCTGGCACCATATGTTTCATTTGTGTCACTTTTTTTTTTTTTCCTATTTTTGTTTTTCTTCCCTCTTGAAGGACTAGAGCAAGCTCTATTATGCATTAATTAGGAAAGCAAAAGTCAGCCAAAAGTCACAAATCTCTCAGGATAGGCACGTCCATCTGTCATTTCACAGCAGGAGAACAATAGCAGCTTCAATATAGACACAACAAGCTCACACAATCCTTACACAGCCAGACAGCAAATCTGCCTTAGCTGATAGCTAGTTGCCTTTGAAACTCCAGACAGATGTTCCTGTGTAACACCAGGATCAATTGCTGCTTTCCTGTTTCTGTATTTTCAAATTCCTCATTTGTTCATAGCAACCAAAATACAGTCAGTTTACTGCTTGTAATCTCTACAGAGCTTTGGGAAAATCAGATTTCAGAAGCAACAGAACTCAAGACATAGAAGCATAAAGTACGCTATTCTTTAATCTGCAATTTTTCTACTCTTGGGGCCTATTTTAAACGTAGGTGAGTCATAAAGCTTGACAAAGACTATGCTTGTATTCGTATAATGATTTTCTAGAGCTATGCTCAGCAGCCTCTAATGATCTTCTCCATAAATCTGTTTAACAGACAGCATATTGCATTGCTTCTCTACTGTTGAAAAAACCAACTTTGTTTTTTTAATGATTTATTTCCTATCTGTAGATCTTGAAAACAAAAGTTCTAGATAGAAAGAGTTATTGTAAAACACCCTAATTTAATCTTTCAGTGGCTAAGCAGAAAAATTGGCAAAGCATTGATTCCAGTTCAAGTAAAAGAAAGTGTTAGTGATAACACTCAACCAATTTACATGTCTAAAAACAATCTCACCAGGCCCATCTGTAAAACTTTTGTTTCAGCAGTATATGGGGGGGTGGTGGTGGGGGGTGGTTCTGACAATGAGTCTCACTGGGTTTTGATTACAGCAACTTTGCAACACTGGCTCCTTCACAGTTCCCACATTTTCCAAAAGTAAACAAACATCCTGATTTAAACAACTGGATAGTACCAGTGTCCTGTGCCCTACTGTAAAGTTTGCCTCATTGAGAATAAGCTTCTAAAACAAGTTTGACTACTAGTAACTGAGAGCACACTGAAAATGTACACCTTGGAGTACCTTCAGAAGTCCATGTTGGGATTTAAAACTAAGCAAACCCCAAATTAAGCAAAAGAATCTCAAACATGACATAACTCTACAAGATGAAGGCTGACATGTTACCCTGTAAAAACCTCACCAGCAATCATCTGCATTTCCTCTTTTCAAGGACCACAAAGACATGGTGATGGTTCAGTAAGGAAAGAAAATAAAGCAGCTTGGGAAGGAGCAAGAATAAAATGCTCAAAAGACAAAGATGGAAAGGAAGTATATGCATAGTACTGATAGAAAGTATGCTTTATACACCATTTGAATTCCAAGGTTTTGCTTCAAAAATTTATCTGTGCCTTTCAAATGTTTCTGGAAATTTTCCAGGCGTTGAATGTTAAGTTCTCCTTACCAAAATCGTCACCCTTTTTGAAACTATAAACTTATTTTCTTTTGACATCCCACAAAGATGTAGTTCAGTCCCACCTAACTAGCAAAGGCAATTAATCATGCATTAACTCTTAGTCTTTCAACGTTTGCTGGGTCGGAACAGCATATAAAACTTGAATAAAGAATATCTCAAATCCCAAGACAGAGTATGTATGTCACAGCAGGGGAAAACAAGGCAAGGAAAACTCTTTTAGAGGGGCTTTGGTTTAGTTTGGTTTTCAGTGGCGGGGGGTGTTTGCTTTCTCATCTGTGTTGAAGCCTGAAGCCACGGATAGCACAGACTGAGCAGGAGTAAGAGTGCAGCTGGAAAAGTCAAAAGGTAGCAGCGAATCAAATTCCTCACTGTTAAGCAACAGAACAAGAGCAAAACCTGCCACAAAGGAAATTCAATCTGAAATACCTGCTTTTCACCTGTATCCAAATTTGTTAATACAGTTGGTCACTTTCTTTGTACATCCCCGCTTTTTGTGAAGCCGTATCAATACTACATAAGCCCTGTATTTTCCAGTAAGAAGCGCTTTCCTAAATAGCAGATTATTTTAAGCATACTTCAATTAATTTCTCATTCTGCAAAACAGGCTACGTTCTACCTAGTAACAAATTCAAACTGTAAAAGGTCAATTTCCACTTTTAGCAGGATTAACTAAGTGGACTTAGTTGATGCAAACTTAGCCTTCAAAGCAAACAAAGTTTCAGGTAAACATTACAGTTTTCCTTTTTTCATTACATCAAGGTCCACAGATCCATTAGAATGGGACCTGTGCCTCCAGGAAGCAGAGCAGAGAAATAGTCTTCCAGTGTGGACATACAGCACACTGTAAACGAGCATGCCCCTCCTTCATCTCCTCTTTTCCCCTCTGCTTTTCTCCCTCTCCTGTGCTCCCTCAGAAATTAGATATACTGATAACATCTGCAGTAAATAAGGACCAAGACTGAAAAAGAAAAGTGTACAATACTGAACTAGGACTTGACAGACAACTAGATCCTTATTCAAGTTGTACCACTGTTCAGGGCAGAAAGTTCCTAAAGGACTCAATATTGATATTAAAATCAAGGAGGAAGAGTTTTCAAATTAATACAAGAGAGTGAATGGCCATGACAGTTACAAGGGATGGTTTCATGATTTAGAAACATTTATTTTTCCTAGGAAAGTTCTCAAATTCAAATAAAATCTCCCAGTGGAGATGCAGTAGATCTCAAGATACAGCAAAGACATTTTAATATAGTGTTGGGAGAAATGACCTCACAATCCATAAACTGCAGGGCTGGAATAAAATTTGTACCTTAAGGAACCATTTAACGCTGGGATCCATGCAAAGAATACTTTTCTTGCATGTGTTAATATCATCAGTCTAATATCATCATACTTTTGCCCAAAATTCTCATAAAAAGTCATTAACGTTATGCTTCACGTGTTCAACATGGTATTTAACTGCTGGACTTTACATAAACCAGTACAACACTTGTTGATGTCTTTCTGGAGCCTAGATCAGCAATGTACCACATCAGCCAAACACTGCTTTTAAATCCACAGGAACCCAGATGGAAGCTTACTATTCACCAGGAAACTCCCTCTGCCAAGGTGCATTTGCAAAGGCTCCGTGTTTTGTTAGACAAACCAAAGAGCAACAAGTTCTCCAGCCAGAAATGTACAAACAGTGTCAGGGCCACTCTCTCAGTCCTATCTTTTGTTCCATTATGGGTGACCACTGAAATGATGAGTAAAATTTAAGAAAATCTTATCTAAATACAGCCTTTAAAAAAAAAAAAAAAGGAAAAAGAAAAAAGAAGAAGAAAAAAACCCCACCAGTTCCCACTGCGTCCTCACACACTGAGTGGTGGAACGGGATTATCATTAGCACTTTCCAGATGCAAAAAGATTGATCACAAACTCATTGGCAGGACTCATGATGCACTACGTACTTCCACATGGCTGTGAGAGCCGCTCTGCCTGCTGGCACCATCACACAAGTGCTGGTCCATCTTACTTCATGTGTGTGTGGACAGTTCAAAAAGCAACAGGAAACTTTGATTCCCCCGGCACAGGGGAATCGCACTGCAGGTCAGGAATAACTGCAGCTTTCATAGCAACTATTGACGTACTCACCAGCACATGCCTGCTATTCGTGTAGGCAGGAGCAGTGTGACACCTCGGTGAATGGCAGGTAAATGGAGCAGACGCTCGAATGTCCTTTGCTTGAATGGAATCAGGAAGATCCCTTCAAACAGAAGTTGCTCTCTACCGCCAACAGACACAGAAGTGGACAATCCCCACAGCAGATCAGGACACGGAAGGGAGACATCCACAGTCACCGGATAAGTAACTCAACCACTGAGTATGTCTCTGCAAGACAGCAAATATTTTGATAGGTCTCAGGAGGAGCTAGGCTTTGTTTCTGTGATATCACTTACTCCTCACTGCCAACAACTGCGTGTTCTGTTAATGTTTTTCTAGGGCATAGCCTTGTACCTGGAAATGCTCATCTTAGCATGGCCAGCGCCATGTCTCCCAGTCACTCCTCAATCCAGAGCACTACATACAGGGGCCACAGCACCACAGCTCTCCTTGTTGCATAAAGCAGTACTTTGATTTCCAGGAACAGACCAGCTTATTTTCCTCTTTCCAAAACTAACATTACTGCTACTGTAATCCTGGAAAAAAAGATACCCAGGGGAGAATCAAACAGTAACGACAGAAGTTGTGAAAACAAAATGGCTTCCTTCCATCTGCAAAACACAACCGCTGGGGAGGGTAAAGGGGGAATGCTTTGAAGAAGAATCTCTACATTAAGAATTTATTTAGATGTGTCAGACAGACAGTGTCCTGCTGTGCTTGTCCCCAATTATCTGGAAGTAGAAGTAAGATGGGGAGCAGATTGCAAAGCTTTGATCTGGCATGGAGCAAGGATGGTTTCATATCAGTCATGTCATGGCCTTTACAGGCAGCCAAGGCTGAGATCTGTTCCTAAAACTCTCCTACATCTTATAGTCTCCTGTATCCACTGACGTCCTTTGATCAAAATGATGAGTAGCCCCTTTTGCACCCAAAAGGAAAGCATCTGGTAGAAGAAAGAGGCCTGCATGTAACCCCAAGGCTGCGGTTTCAGGAGCAGCCGAACCGGTTTGAAGGTTTCTTGCCACCCAAAGAGGAACACAACAGAGGCCTTCCCCCTCCTGCCCTCCCTTCCCACTGCCCTGCACCTGGCCACTCTGTCCCCTCTCCTTCCCTCCCTTACGCCAGCACGTGACAGACCCTCCTAACAAGACACTACATTTAAAAGCCTGGATATTTTTTCTCTTGAGCTAGTTTGGGAGAGGAGGAGAGCTGCTCAGGAGCAGAGCCAGGGTATGCCCTCACCCAGCTCTGGGGGATCTAGACACCAGGCCGCTCTCAAGACTGCCCCTCTTCAGGTACCATTGGAAAAGGTTGCCTCATTGATGGGATTTTAAAACATCTCTAACTTGCCCCATCTGTAATATTTTTTCTTGTACCATTTGACAGGAGTCAGGCCCACACATTAACTTTTTCTGATGACTCCAGACATCTCTGCTTTCTATTAGGACTGCAGTAGTGAACAAATACTTGGCCTTGGTAATTGCTCATGCTAAGGCTTTCTGCAGTCACGGCAGAAGATAAACAGGAACTCTCTCAGATTTAGGAGAGACCTACCTAAAAATGTTATTAGCTTGCTTGTTTGTTTTAGCTGACTGAAGGGTACAACAGTTTAACATAAACAAAACCATCTTCTTATTGAGTAACACAAACATGGTTAAGTTTATAGCACACTATTTCATTAAAATAAAACATCTGTAAATTAAGTAATGAGGGCATGCTAGCATTATGTGTCCTAAATATTTTAACACAGACATATTCACAGTATTTTGTGCAACAAATGGATATAGTTTACAAATGTGTGCATAAAATTATCCCATTTCAGGGACAAACACACACAGTTTAGTTAGAAAATACGGTGCTTCCATGGAGTATTATACCTAGTGCCTGCCACTTATCTTCATTTGTCTGAGAAAACTAAGTTTAAAGTATACAATAATAACTGCTAACGATTTACTGACCTCCCTTTTTTAGGATACTTAATGTTACAACAAAACACAAACCTGGATCTTTCACTTCCACTATGCGAGCATCCAGGATCTCCTAGAATACCACATGTATTTTAAATAGCGGTTTAGAATTACAAGTGTAATTAAAGAACAGGAATTTAAATGGTCTAAACATATCCACCAGTTAACAAACTAACTTATCTGACCATATCTGAACACATATCTGGCCATTTGAAGTATGCCCCAAGTGATAAAGCACTTCTGTTGTGCGATTTTTAAGTCTAGAGAGACAATGCTTAAAAAAAACCTGCCCATTTACCATTGTTTGAACATCCGCAGAAGCTCTCCAATGGTGAAATGGCCAAAAAAGCAAACAAATAATTATTTGCCTCATACCATCTGAATACTCCTACTTAAAGCACAGTGCCAAAATGATGTCAGGGTAAACTTGATACACAAGCTTCACTACTGCAAGGGTGGATACCCTCTGATGCTAACTTCTCTCCTGATAAGAAACATCAAGAGCTGGCCATTATGGAAAACAGACCTTTATCACTGTAAGTGATACCAAAGTAAATTGTGACACTGGAGGAACCTCCTGTCCCAATCTAGATAAAGAAGTTTTTTTCAGATAAGATTTTATTTGCATCATTCTTTGCAGGAAAGAGAATTGGCAAGCTTGCCTCTTAAGAGGGCAGAGATTTTACAAAAAAAACCCCCAAACAAACAAAAAACAAAACCCCACCCTTTTATAAAGAATTTCCAAGCTTTCAAGAACAGCACCTAGTTATCACAAATTTACCGCAAGTTGGTAATATAAATACAATAATTCTTGTAACAGATGAGATAAAGACACAAAGATTCCTGTAATTCTGGAAGTAACAGAAATGCATGAAGTCATACTACACAGAAAAATAGGCATATTAACAAAAACAGTGTAAGTAGGATAACAGCATTCAGTCCAGCAATGCACATGCTGTGAGCCAACCACTGGCCACAACTCATCAAGGAGCAGCTCAGTGGCACTCTGTTGACTACACCAAGCTTCCTGAAACCTGCTTGCACTGGATCCTGTTGGAAATGGTGGGATGTTTTAGTTCACTGGGTCAGAAGTCATTCTTCAGTTATGTTCCTTCAAGATGATCAATATCCCAAATAAAAGGGAAAAAACCACTCAAAAAAAGGCCATTCTGTATGCCTTTAGCAGAGCCCCACTTCTTTGCTCCCAGCCAACCACAGCAAGACTTACCTTCCCAGAAAAATGTTTCTTTGTCCTGGATACAACCAGCCTCCTTACAAAAGAAAAAAAACCCCCAAAACCGCTCCTTTTCCTAATCAGATGCCAAATTAACCTGATCCTTTTCTTTCTAGCTCTCCTCTCCATGTCAAATGCCTATTACAGGTGTTGCAGACAAAATTTGACGGGGCCATAGTTTTAATTAATCCTCATGTGGCCAGTATACTACTTACACACTAAATACAGTGAAGCTCAGTTCTCAGTAAATGCAGAATAAATCCAAAACACTCTCCAAGATATTCCATATTTGAAACCTGTCCACAAAAGAGCTGGTTTTAAATCAAATTTATGCACTTCCAATACATATGTATTTCGGTGTCTGTGCATGTCATCTGCATCTCTACCAAGCAAATCTCCATGGACTTTTAGTTAACTGCATCAGTAACTTAAAGTATTTTCAATGTTTTGGGGGCAAAAAAAAACCCCAAAAAACAAAACAAAACAAAAAAACCAAAAACCCAAACCCCCACAACCCTTCTCTGGCAACAACATGAAATAAAATTAGATCCCACTGTATTTCAGAAAAAGTTCTCTTAAACCCATGAGTTCAGTCAATAAACATTAGCCTCTTACATCAAGTGTAGCTTATAAATGATCAAGCTCTAACAATCCCCACCCCACTCTAGAGGGTCAGATAAAATCTATTGCTTCTTAATTGGCAAAATATTTAACAAGACTGAATAATCACTTAAAGAGAACTTAACCCCTTGATTCCATGTGTTTAAACATTAACATTTTCAGTCTGCAGAAAGTATAAGCCAGTTAGCCTTAAAAATATTTGCAGCCCATTTCCTTTGATGTGGAAATATATACAATAGCCACTAGCACATGGCAACATTGACACACGAAGTAACTTTTTTTAAGGTTTACTTTAATTATGACTAGGAACCTGGTGGTCTGAATGCTATTTCTGATTCTTTATGATCCAAGAAACTAATTTAAACCAATTTTCTTGATTAAAGTCCTTACAGTCTTACCTAACAAAAAAAAAAAAAAAATCTCTGAAAAATTTACGTAGTGAAACATTTGAAGTCAATTGCTGGATAAATCTCATTTTCTCAACTAGCAGAGAGCAGAGTCTTTTATTATATTTCTTCAGGAGAGGATTATAAATTTTAGAAAACAAAAGTTTCTTTAAAAAAAAAATTTTTTTCTGACAATCTCTTTGGAAAAACTAACATATTAGCACAGGTCCAAGTAAACATTCTTAAGAACACCCCAAAAGCAACAAATATGCTGGAGAATAGATTAATTTTACCTTTAGTGCTAGCATGTTTAAGAAAACCAAGATTACTTCCCTTTGATCTGTGACAAAAAGCAGTCAGGTATTGCAAGCAGTACACCTTCCACTGATTTTTACTGGAGCCACTGGTTTTCAGCTCCTTGGAAATAATCAAGCCTTGAATATCTCATGGCAATAAACAAAGGATACGTCACATCACATACTTCCAAAATATACTAGCAAATACCACATAATTCCTTTTNCAGCTGGCTCTTTGTTGGGCTGGAGAGTTTCTTTCACCAGTGCCAAAACATGGGCACTCTTCACACGCAGAACTGTACCAGAAGCCTAACACGTGCCTTCATCACCAGTTGCAGATAACAACCTGAAATTCTGATTAAATCGTGAAATGGATGTGATGCTTTACAGGCCCCAGACTCTTTGGACATTTTAAATTGTTCATATATTTAAGAAGTCACCTAAAACCAGTCATGCCCCTCAGCATAGGGATAGGCAGAAATGATAACTGCCCACTTCCAACTGCAGGCACCACTCCCGGCTGCAGGCACCAGCTAAAAAGATGCACAGAATCAGGTTCCCTCAAACATTTTGTGCTTCCTCCTGGCTCTCGTGCTCTCAACATGAGTGAGTCAGCTTCAATAAGAGGGGACGTTAGTAGAGATGACCAGCACCCACCAACCAGGCACCACCGCTCCAAAGGTAGGCAGGAGATGAGCAACACCTTCCATGGGCTAATTCTGCAAGCCTCACCGTTCCTTTGGAGACCTCTGGTTCTCTCTACTGACTCTACAAACGTTGCAGGCTCTAAGCTCAGGTAACATGAATCAGGTGCCGAATTTTTCAGCTCTACATGGGATTTGTACACAGAGTTGCTTTGAAGTTGTACCCAGCATTTTTATGACTTAATATACTGGTATATCAATTTCTGGCAGAATTTTAAAGCAAGCCATTCTGAAAAGAAATTTATGGAAGAAAAATGAGTCAAGGGAGAGAAAGATTCAGTTTCCTTTTACATGCATGACTCATTTTAATTATCATCCTGCAGGCAGATCAGTTAATTGCTGGAAAGAACTGATTATTCACCCCTTCTCTTATTAGGTAAAACTCACTGCACACTCAGACTTAAAAATCATTACATGAACTAAAAACAGACCTTGCTTGATATTTCTAGCATTTTCACTTTATTTTGTATTTTTACTCTATTTTCTAACTATTGTTTTTGCAAAATAGTGGTAAATCTACATTGCTCAGGCACGTTTTTAATTTGCTTTTTTAACATCTGAAATTGGTTACATCAGCTAATAAAGCATTGTACTATCTATTTTTTAAGGTAAGTATCCAGATGTGTCTCTAGAATTTTATATTTAAATCAATATATTATGAAGGCTTTATTTCACAGCATAACTCAGTACACAGAATTTTCTTCAAAGCACTACATCAGATCAAGGTTTGTTTTTATTTTACTATACCATAAGGGATCTCAAACAAGCTAATTTGGCAGGGAAGGGCAAAAAAGACAAGAATTTTAATTGCTTTTTTGGGTTGGGTGTTTTGTTTCGATTCTGTTTTTTTGTGAAACAGCAGAAGTCATGCTGGAAAGAAAAGACTTAAAAATCAAATAGAGCCTTGGTGACATGGCAAGTGCTCAGCTAATGAGATCATGCCAAAACCAGCACCTATAATAGACATACGATGGAATGACAATGACAAACGTTCAAAAAAAGGTATCTTTCCTTCTGGCCTGAAGGAATCATGTATTGCAGCTGGGAAGACACCTTTTTTTAAAGACATCAAATACACATGTTGGTGTTTCAGCTTAGAAATAAGACATGGCAGGTATTAATAAAGCAGCCCCCCAGCTGCCACGGTTTATTATTGAAGAGTGATATATCTAGAGAAATTATTTGGATTTACAGACATTCTCAATTACATTCAGGACTTCAAGAACGTATCATTTCATGTAAGAGAAGCCTCCAAAAATGCGTTCAAGCTTGTGAAAGGGAAAAACTCTAGGCCACAGGTTGCTGCCAAGGTAAGCACTAGTGGGGTCCATCTGGCCAGCTAAACGTGGCAATACTGCACTGATGTGTAGATGACTGTGCTGCAGGAGGGACTATCCCGAAACAAGCTCACTGGGGTAGAAAGCACACCCAGAGACACACTGGTGATCCCAACTGACATGAAAGCAGTGCTGCAGCTCAGCCAATTGCAATCACTGCCAACTTTTTTTTTCTGTTGGGACTTTCTAGAGTTCTCAAAGTGCAACACCTTAAGGGACTTCAGTGTTCACAAGTAATGTATGGTGCACAGATTAGCCCAGAATCTGACATATGAAAGCCATGGTTTTGTCAGATGGCCTCTATGCAAATACACACAGCTAGAAATATAGTTAATCTTCTGACCAGCAAGTAAAATGTGTTCTACACCTGTGTCGGGGCAACCCCCAGTATCAATACAGGCTGGGGGATGAAGGGATTGAGAGCAGCCCTACAGAGAAGGATTTGGGGGTACTAGTGGATGAAAAGCTGGACATGAGCCGGCAACATGTGATTGCAGCCCAGAAAGCCAACCATATCCTGGGCTGCACCAAAAGAAGCGTGGCCAGCAGATCGAGGGAGGTGATTCTGGCCCTCTACTCCACTCTGGTGACACCCCACCTGGAGTACTGTGTCCAGCTCTGGAGTCCTCAACACATGAAAGACCTCGTGGAGTGGGTCCAGAGGAGGGCCACAAAAATGATCAGGTGGTTGGAACAGCTCTCCTGTGAGGAAAGGCTTAGAGAGTTGGGGTTGTTTAGCCTGGAGAAGAGAAGGCTCTGGGGAGACTTCATTGCAGCCTTTCAATACTTAAAGGGGGCTTATGAGAAGGATGGGAAGAAACTATTTAGCAGGGCCTGTAGCGATAGGACAAGGGGTAATGGTTTTAAACTAAAAACCAGTAGATTCAGACCGGATATAAGAACAAATTTTTTACAATGATGGTGATAAAACACTGGAACAGATTGCCCAGAGAGGTGATAGATGCCCCATCCCTGGAAACATTCAAGGTCAGGTTGGACGGGGCTCTGAGCAACCTGATCTAGTTGAAGATGTCCCTACTTATTGCAGGGGGGTTGGACTAGATGACCTTTAAAGGTCCCTTCCAACCAAACTATTCTATGATTCTATGAAATAGAGTCATACCTTATGGAGCTAGAAAGGAAGGACTGCTATGTAACTCAAGCCATACGACTTCCCTGAAATAATTCAGTGTTAAATTACAGTTTATTTTTCAGGGGGAAAAAAGTGTAATCTTGATTCTAGAGTGCCCGTAACTTTCTTACTGACACCCTAAACCAAATAAATACTCTATAGGGCATAGTTCTCAGTCTACTATAGATTTCTCTGGCTCTTCTCTGGTCACGGTCAACATCATCTTTGATTTATGGACATAAGCAGGGTATTCCAGTAGCAGTTGTACCAGTGCCAAATACATGATATAACTACTCCTAGGCAGAGCACCTCATTTTTAATACCCAGGAATCGTACTAGTCCTTTCTGGGCATGCCGCTAGGTTGAGAACTCATGTTGAACTGATTATCTGCTGCGACCCTCTATTCAGAGTTGACACATTTCACACAGGACACACCCATGGGAGTTATTCATGTTTCCTATCAGGATGACTTTGACTTCCAAAGTGCCATTAACCAGGCTTGGCTTACCAACCTATCCACATCACTGTCTCTGTCTGTTGTCATTCCACTAATTGCTGTATGTTATTGGCGGGGAAAGGAATGATTTTTCCATCACTGGTGATTTTTAAATGCGCATGGAACGCTCTTTTTATGTTGCAGCTCAAACAAGAATTAATTCAGAAGTGTCCTAGTGTCCTAATGCCTCCATTGCCCAGGAAATCAGGCTGCCTGACCACAGGGGTCCTTTCAAGCCTTGCAAGCTCTGGTTTTGTGATTCTTCAGAGGTTGGCAGGGGTAATGTGATTTTTGTTTTATGTCACCAATAAAAAGATCAGTGAAGAGCCAGCAGCTTATCTGCAAACCCAGCTAAACAACGACAACTCCACATTTACAGTTACATTAGGCACCTGTCATTTAACCAGGGTGTTGAAAGGTTAAATACTTGACCTAAGCCTATTACACCTTTATCCATCAACTGACCTTGTCACTTCATGTAAAAACATTATCAAGTTAATTTTATCAGATAGATTTTCCACAAACCCATACCAGTTGTTATTATTTTTATACACTTCTTCCAGCGCCTGTTAATTCAATCCCATCATAAACAGCACATGTCCTACCCAGCACCTTTTCCCTGGACAAGGCAGAGTGAGATTTTCAGGTAGCACCCACTGCTTGAGGACTAAAATATTGCTGCCTACCACAACCTGAGGCAGAGGGTCAGGCTGAAGCTGCTGACGATGGGAGCCAGTGACTGTTTTTGGAGTACCACTGCCCACCACCATCAATCTGCTCTTACCTCCTCTGGCAGCAACAGCAATCCGACCGTTCAGGGCTGACAGCGCAGTCCACCCACCCATCTGTATATCCAGCTGTCTTCCTAACCTCTCCTCCCCAGCAGTCCATAACAAAATCCAGATCAGCCCACAAGTCTGTGTTGTACAACATTAAGTCATCACAAGTAATCTAATAAACTAGAGACAAAACACTTATGTCATAGTCTAGTCTCTGAAACCTCTCCAGAATTTAAACTGGGGGGAGAGGTGGTGAGGATGAGGATGTAAATAGCATTAACAGAGCAGAGAACTCACTGCTCAGCTTTCCCAAATTTTCTGGATGCACTTTCTTTGGCCCTGGTGATTTTAAAGGATGCTGTTTAACTGCTGGCGTTACTGGACTGGAATCTGTTTTGTTACACACCTGTGAAAAGAGCTACAGTGTCTCTTCCAAATACTGAATAACACTATCGAATAAAATCCTTGCTGGTTTTGCACTCTCATTTACAGTTATGCTATTCCTATGGAGTGATGCACCAACTGTAATGCTGCAGTTCGATTTTCTCCTCATAGAATAAACTCAACAGCCCTGAACACCATGGTCAGGACAATTACACCCATGGGGCAGAGTCTTGGCTTCTTTTAAACAAGATTTGTACCTGGCTTCTCTTCAGCATCCAAAGATTGAAGTCACCTGTGAGGTGAAACAGGAGCAGACTAAGTTCTGAAAACACTGATTATTACCCCACCCTAATAAATTAAACCACAAAGGATTAGTGTAAAAAACAAACGGTTATTTTTGCATATTTGGAACCTAATACAGATATACTGTGTGTCCTAGAAATGAACAGACATCTAGAGTTTAATACGTGGCACTGGGAAGCATTCTGACTTGCATGTCATGGTGGGCAAGAGATACTCTGCGAATCTCTTCAAACTAGAAATCTACCGTATAGCTGCACTCAGCAGCTGGAGACCAGACTTTGGGACCCAGAGGCCCTCTGGCGATTCTGTGCTCTCAAATAATTCACAAAGAAAGTGTCTGGATGTTCCTCCAGAATTTTATGACAACTGAAAACGGGCATGTGACAGTTGCTGCTGAAAAAAGGCTTTAAGAGTGACTACATCAGCTATGCTGGACTGGGGTTTTTAATTAAATTTCCAGCTTACATTTTGCATTTCTGCACATGCAGAACTAATTCCTTCTCATATATGTGATCCTAAGTATATATATCATGTATAATCTTGATGGGTGGAAACCATACATTTCAATTCATTTCCTCTTACCCTGCATAATACCTCTATAAACTTAGGACAGATCTCTACTGGCAGTGCAACACTACCACTGCCAAATGGGTAGTCTGTCTGTCAACACTTTTAAGAAAAGTCATTTTCTTTCATTTAGATCAACAGATTCGTATAAACTGAAAATACAAATACATAGCTAAAGGCTGCCTATAGCTATTCCTAGTTATTAAAATTTCCAGCATCAGTTCCTGTTATAATTGACGCTGATATTTTCCCATAAAGTTAGTAAGCAGAGTTTTATAAAGGAATGGAAGATTACATCTCTTAAATGCCAGTCAGCTTCTGAGACAACTTTAAAAAGACCCCAAACTCTCATCAACATGAACTCAACACTGCGTAATGGCCTTAGAAAGAGAAGCTCCAGACAACATTAATCAGTAATCACTCCTCAAGAAAAAGAGAAGTAGATACAATGCTCATAGCATTATTTAACATACTGTGGTTCCTTTTTTTGTTTTTTTAAACCCCCAAATGGAAACTGTGTACTGTTCATACTAACAACTACAGTTCTCCTGAAAGCACCTGAAAGTATATCATAGACAATTCATGGTGTAGCTGGTATCTAGGCTTACCATGCTTTAAGAATTGGAATTTGTGTCTTCAATGCTATATTAAATAACTAAATAGAATTAGGCTTCTGTAAGTGAGTGAAAATCTATTCTCCAACCAGGAGGAGGAAAATCTCCATTCACCAAGTACGCAGAAAGCCTGATCTCAGCTAGGTCAGTATGATCAATTCCAGCCTCTTCTGAGCAAAATCAAACATTTCCCAAGCTGTGTCTAGTGGTTTCCTTCACAACCCTCTAAAGTTGAAAGACAGGGCAACTCTGCGAAAATGGTTTAAAGCAACAGACAAAAGATGAGCGTTAGCTTTTCCCTTGGCCGTTCTGAGATTAAAAGCTGATACAAGATATGCAACACAACTCCCAGGTTCAGAATGGAAACAGCCATTAGATGTTGGGAGGCTTTTGTGCCCTGCTAGTTTGGTACCGCATGACCACCTCCTTGTACTGGACCCCCTCTCCAAAGCTGCTGATATGCAGTCTCAGAACTTTCTTTTTCTATCAAAGTCAGACCAACCATAAAAAAAAGGATAACACCACTGTGATGTATCCACAAGAAGTACTGATGTAAGCATGACAATTTCTTGCTCACCGATCACATTCCTAAAGGCACATTTGTATTTCAGGATGAAAAAATTATAAAATTTCAAGAGTTCTCCATCAGGTATGGGAGACTAATGAGATCTGGATGTGAAAAGCTAACCAAAAGTACCACAAGATGGGACCATATGCCCAGAGTACATGAATGTACACCACACACATGGAGAGCACATGGAAAATACGTTAGCGTACACAGCACATAGGTCAGTGCATGCTTCCTTGGTAACAGCAATGATCTCTTAAGTAAATAATATCTCTCTCCTTTCATTATTATCTGCACTTATTTCTTTCTCAAATGCTAAACATAAGCTTTATTAATTGACTAAACGAATAATAAACACAAGCTCTGAGGAACTGCCGGGGCAGGAGATAAAATAATTCAAGGTACTAAAGTGAGCATGCGCTCTTTCAAAGCAAGTATCTTCATTTCAGCTGAAACAAGACAGACAGGCTCCCTTTAACAGGCATGTTTTCAATACAAAAATCAATACTTGAAATTTTATCTAGAAACCGACACCACCCCGCCAAGGTGGCTCAAATTTCTGCTGCCCTGTTCCTGTCAAACCAAAGGAAACTTCAATTTCTAATCTAATTTTGCATCTTCATCTGTTTATAGGAGGAAAACAAAGATACTACTGGAGCCTGTTTTAGAATAAAACCAAATCAAGTGTTACAAATTTTCAGAAATTGTTTTAAATGATCATCTTAAAAAAAAAATTCCCTCGCTATAAATGAAAGACCAACTGATATTGCACATGTTTTACTAATCACACAACAATATCCCTCAGTTATGTTTCAGAATACTGAGGTTTCTTAGAAGCACTTTTTCTCAATAGCAGTCATGACAGAATATGGACGGTTGAGGATTTGGTTACTTCTTTAAAAGTCAACTGACTCAAACCATTCATGCATTTAAAAGCATAGTAAGTCAACAATGTGATGAAAGAATAACTGTAAAAAGGGATAAGCTAACTTTGCCTTTAGGAACTAATTTTGTTCAGGTTTTGGTAATGTTCATCTTTTTAAAGTATCAACTGTAAATGCACAAACTAAAAAGTAAAAGCAGACAGAATCACAGAAAGCTGTCTAAAATTGTGAAGTATGCAAGTACCTCATAACTTCAAAGTCTGCATTTACCATAGATAATTAATTTAATAAACCACACTTCCTGGCAGTGTGCCACAACCCACCTCTTCAGGAAACACCAGAAGGATGTATGACTACGATGTGGTTGGTCCCTCAGTTATCTGAAAAGTACATACAGAGCAGTACTTATTAATTTGTAAGAGGGGATTTAGTTATGAGGTTTTGGAAAGGGAACGGAAATAGCTCAGCTGTTCCTCCTGTTCAAAAAAATCTGCGTTAATATTTCCCCATTTTTTAAAGCAGAGGTCGTATTTGCTTGTTTTGTTCGATGTAGTTCATTGTCTGTTGCCAAACTGTATTAGGTTTGCATGGCAAGGTTTTGGTAGCGTGGGGGCTACTGGGGTGGCTTCTGTGAGAAGATGCTAGAAGTTTCCCCCATGTCTGACAGAGCCAATGCCAGCCGGCTCCAAGATGGACCTGCCGCTGGCCAAGGCTGACTCCATCAGCAATGCTGGTAGCACCCCTGTGATAACATATTTAAGAAGGGGAAAAAAACTGCTGCACAACAGCAGCCGAAGAGAGGAGTGAGAATGTGTGAGAGAACTCTGCAGACATGAAGGTCAGAGAAAAAGGAGGGGGAGGAGGTGCTACGGGTACCGGAGCGGAGATTCCCCTGCAGCCCATGCTGAAGACCATGGTGAGGCAGGCTGTCTCCCTGCAGCTCATGGAGGTCCATGGTGGAGCAGATATCCACCTGCAGCCTGTGGAGGAACCCACACCAGAGCAGGTGGATGCCCGAAGGAGGCTGCGACCCCGTGAAGAGCCTGCGCTGGAGCAGGCTCCTGACAGGACCTGGGACCCCATGGAGAGAGGAGCCCACGCTGGAGCAGGTTTGCTGGCAGGACTTGTGACCCCGTGGGCGACTCACGTTGGAGCAGTCTGTTCCTGAAGGACTGCACCCCATGGAAAGGACCCATGCGGGAGCAGTTCGTGAAGAACTGCAGCCCATGGGAAGGACTCACGTTGGAGAAGTTCGTGCAGGACTGTCTCCCGTGGGAGGGACCCCACGCTGGAGCAGGGGAAGACTGTGAGGAGTCCTCCCCCTGAGGAGGAAGGAACAGCAAAGACAACGTGTGATGAACTGACTGCAACCCCCATTCCATACGGGGGGGAGGAGGTAGAGAATTCAGGAGTAAAGTTGAGCTTGGGAAGAAGGGGAAGGGGGGGGAAAGGTGTTTTTAAGATTTGGTTTTATTTCTCATTACCCTACTCTGATTTGATTGGTAATAAATTAAACTGATTTCCTCAAGTGGAGTCTGTTTTGCCCACGACGGTAATTGCTGAATGATCTCCCTGTCCTTACCTTGACCCATAAGCCTTTTGTTATATTTTCTTTCCCCTGTCCAGCTGAGGAGGGGAGTGACAGAGCAGCTTTGGTGGGCACCTGGCGTCCATCCAGGGTCAACCCACCACAGTTACATGTAAAGTTTCCAATGAAAGTTTTTATAAACCACCTCTTCACATCATCACACATGAAAGACTGGGGACTTTTCTACCAGCTGTACCACCCCTATCCAAAATATACAAGTCCCCAGTATTTGTCCATGCTTTTAAGATAATAGTGACTTCAAGTGAGCTTGATCTAGGAAAAAGGACTTTCATGGCTATGTCTGGTGGACATTTGATGAAATGGTGCGTCCACCCTTTTGGTTACTGCAAGACATACAGTTTCTCAAATATTCAGTCGTAAATAACTATATGTATATACACTCATACAATCAAAATGTATAAATCCCAGTTAACGTAATACCTACGGTGTGATCTTTGGCTTCATGATAGGCATGTGTGCTTCAGTCACATGGCCATGCATCCGCAAGTGGACAAGTACCCAGTCCTGCCGCCTGGTGGGACTGTGGAGTCCTCATGAGTGAGGGAGATGGGGGCAGGATACAGTTTGCAATTCATCCAGCTCAGTGCCCTCTCTCTGCTTATGACTGATGGGCCTCAAGAAAGGGAGGAGATGGGAATGACAGGCACAACCACATTACTACAGAAAACAAAAAAGAACATCATAAAAGGTGAAAAATAATGGAAAACATGCCAGTTTAAATGCATGAAATGGAAAAGTTTCCCAGAGATGGAGAGTGAAAGGGTGAACTACAAACCTACACATCTAAGTATTGCAATGCCCCTCCAGATTCTGTATATTAAGGTCGATATTCAACAAATATTTCCATCACGACTTCTAACACAAGTTCAAGAACTAGTGATCTTTAGCACTAATGAAGCTAAAGTTCATTTAAAAAACAAAACAAAACAAAAAAACCCACAAACTGTTCTTAGAAACTGGAGATAGGGAACAGAGAGTCTGGTCAGTCTAGGTCAGTGCAAGACTGCTTGTTACAGCATTCCTTTCTGAACAAAGCTTCCTATTTAATTTTATCATATCTGACTAATGCAATTTTTTGTATTTGACAGGAAACACTTCCAAAGAAAATTATTTCAATACACAAAGTAACACTGACACACAGCCCACATTTTCTTCATTTCATCCTATTATCACCTTGCTTCTTTGACCTCATTTCATGACTGTTTAACAAAGCCATTAAGAATAGTTTTGTTTTCCTCATAAATCATCCCACCAACCCTTTGATCCTTTTGACATCATGTTCTTAATTCCTTTGATTCTGTCAACATCTTTTCATAACAGGTACCTTAAACTGCCTGCAATTCAGCCAAATGTAAATGTACTCTAGGACAGAGAGGCATGTTATAAAACAGGGAAGAAACACTTTTTCTTTCCCCCCTTTCTTGGTCCGTAGAATATTTTTGCAGACAACTGGAACTGATCTTTTTTCATTACTATCTCAAACTCAGAGCTTACATATTTTCCCATTTCTTTAAATATTAACAGTTTTTAGGTTTCTCAAACCCACTTGCTTTTTATTTTAAACTGCATAACTGCATAGTATTAAATAACATTTTTCAAGATAAAACTCAATATAGTGTTTTTCCTGCTGATACTTAATTTGGGAGGCTTGATGCTGAATGAGGGATGATACTATGATGTCTATTTCTGCTGGTATTTTCTTAACAGATTCCTGTCCTGAGAAATTATATATTAGTTCTGCATGAGAGACAACTGTGAGTTCTAAAAAATTATTTATGAAAACATGTCAATTATGTTCAAATAATACTTTTTTCACATGTCCAATCAAACAAAATTAAGGCTCTGTGTGTGTATGTAAGACTCAAAATACATCTCAAAAGTTAACTATGTAACAAGCAATCATGTTATTATAAATATTAAATATCATAAAAACTACAACACCCAGCAACTTGCTTTCATAATATTTTCCAGACAGTGCATGTGTTTAAAATTTAACTGTTCACATATTTAAATAACTATCTACCTTGTGCTGGAACAAACCAATGCGTAGGTGGTGAATCTTCCAGCTGAGCTGAGCAAAAACATTAGTACACAGACAAACAAGTGAAAGGGAGCCAAAATAACTTCCCTCTAAAGGCAGAAACTCATTTAACCATATGAAAAAAACCCATAATCATTAGGGAAAATAGTTTATCTTCTGTTTCTGAAAGGATATAATAAATAACAGACACAACTACAGTGTGGGCCACGTCCAGGAAATCTGTGAGGTCTCTTGGACCACACACTCCCTCCAGAAAGTCACACGTAGTAATGATGAGGCAACTAACCCACTCAGGGCAATGCTCAGATCACTTACATATGGCTAGAAAAGTAGAGAGAGACATTCACCAAATGGTTACCAGCACCTCAAGAACTACTACCACTGCCAGACTGAACGCCGGTGATCCCAGTGGCATTTGAGGATGCAGGAATATGTACAGGCCTCTGCACAGGCTTACACCCCCAAATACACGAACAGAAATCCAATGTGATAGGAGAAACAAATTCATTTTTGGACAAAGTCTTCTGTTGACCACTTCATTTCTTTTTTTAAACTTCAAGATGCAAAAGCTTTCAGAACTGCAGAGCTGTCTGAGCCACAGTCAGCAACCACAGAAGTGGGTATGGATTGTCTTGTGCCAGCCTACAAGTTACAAACATCCAAACCCCCATGCAAAAGGAACGGGAAAACCAACTACTTCCCAATCACGTTAGATTGCAGGAGAAGGAATATGAAATTTTTCATTCAATGGTTGCTTCTCCTCCAACTGGCTGACAGGTGAAGAATGTCTGCCCTTTTTAAAAACCAAACATACCCTATCTTTAAAACAAGATAGATTAAATAGGAGCCATTCAAATACTTGGCTCTCAGAAGAGCTATAACCAGGGGGAGGGACCAACTACTGAATCATTTATTCCACTGTGAGAGCATGCAAACTTCATTTAAAAAAAGGAAAAAAAAAGAAAAAAAAAGATCAAGCTTCTGCTGCATAGACAGGTTTAGGCTGACTGTAGCCATATATAGTAATTTTTCCCTTTAAATCTTTATCTCAGTCAAATGAAGACACACACACAAAAAAACCCCAAACCTAAAACAAAGTGTGCATGGAAAAATTAAGATTCAAAGCTTAAAATGTGGATCAGCCTCTACTAACTAAGGACAATGCTGAGCAGCAATTTTCATTCCTCTCTTAGTTCATAAACAAAGACTATGACTACATTACTCAACCATTAACTGAGTAACAGCATGCGCATATTAAAACAAAAGAAATATTTAATTTGAACTAGTTAAATGCAGAGCTGCTAGGACATATAACTCATCCAGGATCAAATAATTTAGAGTTATATGCAAAAACAGAACAGTAGTGTACAGCAAAGAGACTTTAGGAAGTTGCCAGTTGCGAACAGCAGACAGAACCGGCAGGTGGACTTATTTATAATTTTTTAAACAGGACACTAGTTTCACTGCAAGACGAGCAGACAAACTACTTCTATCATCTGGTAATGAGATAAACACGGATTAAGAGGTATGCTGTTTGCTTCTCACAAGTGAAATCAAGATGTCCATGGCAATCCAAAGACAACAGAGCGCTCCCCGCCCTAAGCAAGGAAGCTCACAGAAAGCTGTTGGGGAGAAAGGAGAGAGCTGCGGGTTTTGCCTGCAGGAGCCCAGATTTCAGAGTCCGTCTGTTGAGCCCTTGCGTCCACCCGTAGACCTTCTGCCTGCTCCTCTCTTTATGAGGACAATGCCCTGCGCACAGGACTCTTCTAGATGCCTGTGGATATGAAGCCAGTGCTCATTTGTTACTATTTCATGTAATATTTTTAGCTATTCTTATCAATTACAATTCCTTTAGAAAAAACAAATGCTTGACCATACCTGTTTCCTCTCTGAATAAGGAGATACATAATGATGTTTTGAGCTTCTGAGGGTTTGCAGGAGACCAGGGGAAACTAACGTTAAAAACAAAACACTGCTTTCTAAAAAAAAAAAAAGGGAAAATAAGCTTTATATTTTTGAGAATTTGACTGAGGAGAGGCACGTAATGGTCTAAGTCAGCCCACAAAAAGTAACTATCAGACAATTTTGTTTCCCCCTAGATTGCAAACTGCTTCACCATGCTACTCAATGGACCGTAACTGCCCATTCTTCATTTATCAGACCAACCTCTTCCTGAAATGGGACGCAATGTCTGAGGATTTTAGAGATAATGTGGAGTATATTACATGTGTTTCCAAAGACGGCTACACATATATCACTCCCCTCAGCTGATGAATCATGCCTCAGCCCAGACGGACAGACACAGGTCTGATGGACTGGATTTGAATTAAACAGTGCTTATAAATAACCTTTCACATTACCAGATACAGAAAACCACAAGTGAGTAATGACAGCATTGATTTTGATCAGTCTTTGTCTTTGTTCAGTCTTTCCAGTAGAGGAAAGTACACTGGAAAGAGACATCTTTGTTTTCCAAATTATCTGGCTTGCTTGATGCAAATCTGAACTCTTCATCCTCACTGAAAAAAAAAATGGTACTCAATAAAATAATATATTCTACTTAGTCACAAGAGCAAGCATGAATGGAAAGTGAAGCAATAAACATCAATGCCTGCAAATGTAGACTGTCCCTTGGTAGAGAACTCTATGGCCATAGATAAGCATTCAGAATGCAAAACTTCAAAAGGAAGATTTGTTAATTGGTTATTAAATGGGTTTTTTATGACAACATTAGAACTTCTTGTGCATTTGAAACAATTTCTGACATCTTTAGGAATTGTTTAATATAGAATGAAGAATAAAATAGTTTCTGACAACTTTGACAGATATGTCCTACTAGTATTATTATTATTATTACCACGCTCAAAATTTTAACCATGATTATTGCAGGAGGAAAGGACGGTAGTAAAGATTTCTTTGCATTGCCATTTAATTAATGACCTCCCTTCCATAATCTAATCTCCAAAAAGAGCATTTAACAGTTTTCTCCTAAAAAGTATGGTCTGGGTACATAAAAACTTAGAAGAATCACTATCAGAGGTACTACATCTGAGGTCAATGATCAGTCAATCGATTGACTGATATAAGGCCATTTTTCTTTTCTTTCTTTTGCAGTATAACTCAGTAGCAAAAGGCTAAATGGAGAAAAAACTATATAAAAAGATTTTCTTTGGACTGTTTTCACAGATTGTATCTAAAGTATGAGCCCCTCGGATGTATTCTCTGATTGTCTGGCAAAGAACCTTGCACTATTCTTCAGCTAAAAGGCAGACTGTTAGACACCTAAACAGTAGCTTCATGTTACCTGACGTACTTTTCAGTATCATCCGTTAATGACATGGCTGAACCTTCCCCTGTCCATACAGGAGAGGTGTTTTAGTCCAACAGAAGAGCTGGATGACTTTCCTGTCTAAAGAGAAAACTTCTCTTCCTTTATCAATTTTGAAATACCCAGCTGTGATGCTGTTGACTATGACTAATTTCATTTGGCACAGCTTAAATAAACCTTCAGAGAGGAGAACTTTATTTGCTACATGCAAATACATCATCAGCTCAAGTATTTGCAGGTATCAGATGATGATATTTGAACATGAGAATACTTCTGGGTTTTCCTACAGTTTATTCTTAAGGTAGTCACAAAACGAGTCTGCTGCAGTAACATTAATTAACATTCACTAACATTCACTCAGTGTGCAGAGATCAAAGTAGCTACTATATACAAACATCCCAACAATAACAAAACAGCACTCACAGTTATTTACAACAAACTTCAATAGCCTCACCTACACAAACCCAAATGTTGCCTTTCCTTCCCCACCTCCAAAGCCACATAATTCAATAAAGCCCACTTCAGTATATGAAGTAAACTGTACGAAGTTTCAGTATAATTAATCTACTTCAGCAGCAGACATGGGAACAGACTACAAAGGCTGAGGAAGGAACTTCCCAATACCTGCATGATCCTTGCCTCTTTAACCCAGCCTCCACTGCAGCAGCACTGGATACCTGGGAACTCAACCACTGGTAACATGGAACCATCTAACACCTGGTACAAAAAAAACCCTCTATGGCAGTATAATCCCTGCACAAGCTTTCCACCTCCAGGCAAAGTTACTTTCCCCTGTGCCTCAGACCACAGAGAAAAGGAGAATAAAATTGTTTATTCGGTATTACAGGAATAGAGGAAACACTTAGGTGGTAAGACATGAAGAAGCCTGCCGATACAGTCTGGAGTGAAAGGCATTGTCAATTTAACCCCCATAGCCACTTTGGAAAACCCAGTGAAAGTGTGTTAAATATATTAATACATGACAGAAAAGTAAAGAATGCATGTGCGACACATGGCTGTGTCTTCATTAATGCCAGATTACCACCTGGCACATTACCATCTGGTATGATCACCATGCAATACAAATTTACCCTTGAGCAGATGCAGACACAATCACATTTCTGTCAAGTTTGCCAGAGTGCAGGATGCTGCGTTCATCCTGACTTCACGGCAGCTGAAGGAGGACAAACAATACCTGGTCTGCCATTGTCAGAGTCGTAGACAGATGAACAATATCTGACAGAGCAGAAAACTTACTAGTACAAGGTTAACATTAAAATTTGGGCTGACGAGGTATGTTTACGCGAGACGTTTGCATCATGTGGTTATGGGTTTTTGATCTGCTGGTGAGTGCCCTAAAGATGTACCATTAAATCAACATTCTAAATCAATCCAGTAAATCAGTGCCTGTAGAATAATAAGTAGCACAGCATCCTCCTCCCTCTATACCACTCTGTCCCCATCAGAGATCTAAGAGCTTTCAGTCTTTTCTCTAACTCTACAGGAAATCTCATGTATTTTGTGTTCATGTCAGCAGTTAAAATGTATCTATAGTAGAAGAGAGAAGGGCAGAGAAATGAAAAACTTCCATATTAAAGACAACTTCACACACACATAGGAGAAAATAAATCAGAAAAACCAAGTTAGGATTACAGACATAGCTGCTTAGATTGCCTAAACGAGACAATATGTATTATCTCATCTGGCAGTTTAGCATACTGAAATGAAACATAATTTGTAGTTGATGCCAACTGGCAGGAGACAGACAAATGTTCATGATAATTTTTGTGTTTTGTTAAAAATGTATTTCTGTCTTAAATTACAAGGAAAATGAATAGGAGGCTTTCGGTCTACAAAGTGCAAAATTTGCAGATGCTACCCTGAGCTGCTAACTCATAGAAAAATTTGTCTTGAGTTTTTACAACTTAAATTACAACAAATCTAAAATTATGCCAGGTCGAATCTTCTACCCAGTACCCTCGTTTCCAAGAGCAGCCAAAAGCAGATGTCTGGGGAAGAGGATAAGAATAGTGTAAGCGTTTAGTCATACTTTCCCCAAATACTCTCCAGTCTCCAATAATTTGCAGCTCAGGGACTTTCAAAGCCAGAGGTCATGCTTATGTATTTAATAATCCCCTAGACTATTTCTTCCATTAATTTTTGTCCAGTCTCCCTTTGAATCGGTACAAATTTTCAGTATCCACCACATCCTATGGAGTTACACAACTTAATGATATGTACATGAAACAAAACTCCTCTTTTTGCTGTTCTGAACCCAACACCTGCCAGTTTCATTTCCAAGCCCATTAGTTCTTGTACTGAGAGAGACAACGAACAACTGATCCCTATCACCCTCACCATGCCGTTCATGTTTTTATAAAACTATCATCGCATCCCCAGTTGTCT
>WAAD01009677.1:23428-37186 GCA_013389945.1 Fregata magnificens | reverse complement strand
GATGGGATCAGCCTTAACATTGCACGATTGAATGTTCCATATATCTGAGTAAGCGAAGCTGGTCCAGGATAGTCAACATAAACCACAGGAACATGTCGTAAAAATCTGAAAGATTAGCATATTACATACCTCAGAAGCTCAAATTACAGTCTGTACTATTTTCATTATCTTTTGCCAAAATTAAATAACTGCTTGATTCAAAATTATCAGCAGTAACTGCAGTTGGTTTGATTGCTCCTTAGTGACTCGGACCAAAAGGTATTCTGAAGTATCCACAGCATTTTAGACAGGTAATTCAAGAAGAGTAATAATGGCCAGTTAGTTCAAAAGCAAGGAACACAACTTCAGCACAGCTGTTGTTAAACAAGCATATTAAGAACAGATTACATAGTCAATGCTTCAGTTCTGACCCCTGTTCTGTTGTTATACAGAGTTTACTAGATACATTACCTATGTGAGAGAGGTTTTCTTCCAGGATCAGTAGGTGGATTACATGCACCAACAAACTGAATTCTCTCCAGTTTCACCCATGTCTGGTCTGATGTACGATAGAATCCTCCATGTTCCACCATCTGGAAAAAAAATAAAAGCAAAATAAAACAATGTTCCACTGGTACTTCCCTGAAAATAACTGTTATGATATAGTTGATTACAAAGAAAAACAAACCTGTCTAATGAAGGATATGACTCTCTGTGTGCCATACTTATCCATATCTGGCAAGTTGATTTCATCACAGAACAGCACCAGCCACTTTCCTAACTGCACAGGAGCCAGCACCACTCCATTAGGTGTACGCCTGTACTCGCAGTAGTGATCAAAAGTTTTCAAGAGCAGTTCTGGAGTGGTAGCACTAGAAAAGTTGAGTCCAACCACCTTAAAAAGAGAATAGTGAAAAGTACACTAAGTCCTGAAAACAGGTATGTTTGGCTTTCCACGGTGGAAGTACATATACCATCTATATTTCAGATTACTGCCTGTATTCTGACTGTACACTGGTTCCCACTGCAGGTTCTCCATTTACCATACAGCAATGCCTCCTGCCCAACCTTGTACTTAGAACATCACAGCTTCATATAACTGTTACTCCACCTAAATACACTGAAGGATGAAAGCTGTTCTTAAACATTACCACTGGTTTTTAAATACTAAATGGTGGAATGCTCCTGCATTATTGAAGCGGCAAAGGAAGGAAGTAGCTTTTACGTTAAGGATCTCAAGACATAAGTTTAGATTCTGCTCAACATATTTTTTATTTTTTGCTATGCATACACATGACTGACTGAGGTAGATGTATCACTGAATTCTGGCTAGTAAATCACTTCCATGCTAAATCAAGACTGCTTTAATCTCTAAGGAGATTAGAGACTCGATACTACTCTGCAATTCACACATGCACATATGCGCCCACACACACACTCTTGTGTACCTCCATGTCAGGCAGAGCTCTGAGAGCACTGAAGAGGGTCATGGTCTTTCCAGAACCTGGTGGGCCACAGAGTACTAGAGGTTTGTGTTCTGCCAGCCAAGTATACAGCAATGCTTCATGGCGAACGGTATCTAGGGTTGGTACTACTACATCAGGAGCTGCAACTTTGTGTGTCTCAACTTCAATTTGAGGAACCTTGGATTGCCATGGCACCCATTCACCTGTAATGGACACCTAGGAGGACAAAAACCATGATCAGACAATTTAGAACAGGAATATAGCTCAACCTTGGTTAAAAGAGAATATATTTTTTTTTAAACCACAGAATAGTTTGTAGCATCAAATTTGATGTGTTTATTTGAACTGTGAAACTGTAAAATTTAAGATAGTCTAGCAATTTATTTTCCAGTTTAATCTCCAAAATCTAAAGCAAGCTTCTAAGAACACCAAAGAGCAACACTTCTAGCATAAGAAAGGTTTACCTCATAGTCAATTATAGGTATGTTGGGTGCAGTTGGCAGTGGCACAGTGGTGATTCTCCTAATGTATTCTCCCAGCTCTGCTCTCATTTTCAAACGACTGTCTCCAGAAAGAGACCAGAGTATTGCATAGACCAGGTACCTCTGTAAGAAGCAGCAGAAGCAGCTATTGGTTTTACAGTAATGGAACAAAACTTAATGAACAATAAATCAAATCTAGCTGCTATACTGACACGTCAAACACAGCAGTCACTTAGCAGCATATTTTATTTACCTGGATGTAACGGTCTAGTTGATCTATCTGCATTGGAAAGTCTGGATGATTGGCATTGTACTGGGCTACGTTGCGGCAAGCTTGATGCAACATGGAGAACAGAGAACCAAGACAGCGCAAGCGGGTGAGATCCATAATATGCTCCAACTTGAAAGCATGTTCAAGTGCTTTAGTTACCAGGCCGTTAGATGTGAAATATGGCTGCATTATTGTTGCAGCATCTCTCTGAATCTGTTGGGGGAGACAAACACTGCTCAAAGCACTTGCTTCTCATTTGATTACTAGGCAGCAGGAAATAATTTTGTTTAAGGTTTGAAATGCTTCATATTTTAATATTCTTTAAAAGAAAGAAAAAAAACACATAAAGAGGAAGTCAGCTTTTCTATGATAGGCTGTTATAAATTCTAAGTACACCGTACTACTTGTGATACAAGCGTTCTTACTACATTATCCCATAATGTAATCTAAGTTATACCTGCAACATTGGAGATGCTGCTTCTTCTCCTTCATCTTCTTTGCCTTTTCGCCTTCGCTGAGCTTCTTCCTCACCTTCATCCAGAGGAATGCTTCTTAGTCTGGCCAGGAAGTTATTGAATATCATGTCTGTACTGAGAACATCCTCACTGAACCAGACCATGCCACACCTTGACACAGTAGCCAAAGTGGCATATTTCAGATCCTGTACCTCAAACATGATACGCACCTAAAGAGTAGAAATTTAAAACAAGAGTTTGAAGTAAAAAACAAACAACCAAAAGCAAAACAAAACAAAAAACTCCCTCCCCAAAACCAGAGACCTTTTAAAATAAGTTAATTTGTATTTAGCCTCTGAATAATCAACAGCAGCATTAAACTACCCTAAGGTAAGTTCATCATTATTGACTGTTACCCTAGACTTTTATATAATCCACAAAGTTTGTCTTACACGGTCAGAGTAAGTATAACATGAAACATTTGTTTCCACAAAAGCTCCTAACTCCAGCAAACCACTACCTGAGATCAGTATTACTCTGCTTGTGATGAGAAAGAGGGATAGCACTACTACAGATTAATGTAAAAGCAAGAGGTTTATAGGAAAGCACATAAACATCGTGTAAAAAAAGTAACATTACATTTGGTGGAAGGCTGAGACGTTCTCCATTTGGCAGAGTCAGTAGTTTGTTGTCATCCAAAACAGAGTTCAAGTTCTCAACCCATTCAGGGTCTACATCACCATCAAAGATAATCCACTGACGTTTTTGTAGTTCACCTCTCACATTGTCTATGATTCTACATTAAAGGAAATATTTATTGCAGTAGAGAACAAAGACTCAGTAAGGCCAGATTATCCATGGCACAAACGTACTGGCCATTTTTCATTTGTGCTATTAAAGACTTACTTTCTCAGGACATGAGTAAACAAGCCATCTGTCCATTCTCTGGTGTTTGGATCCAAAGTACCATAGAGGTGATCTTTGCTGATTGCTTTTGGATCTATAATATGAGCAACACCTTCCACACCCTCCAGCCGTTCAAGGGCTTTCAGAAGTACTCTCCAAGCCATGCTCTTTCCACTTCCAGAGGGGCCGACCATCATCAATCCATGATTTATCTGTGTAATCTGATATAGCTGAAGAACCTGTGACAGAAGAAATGACGTACCAACTAAGTCTTAACTTCAGTAGTCAATCTAAGCTTCTATGTATTGCTCGCTTAAGACAAGAAAAAGGCAAAAGCTTTCCACCTTTCATAACAAAAAAAGAAGTTTAGTCTTATACATAAACTTCAATTCCACATTTTCAGTTTTATATTTTACCTTTTCAACCCACATGCCACCAACTTCTTCTCCATCACCATAGGTAAGGTACATTTCCTGACACACTTTCTTAAGCTCCTCTCGCAAGGCTGTCATCTCCCCACGATGATACTGTACTCCAGGGAATACATCAGAAAGGAGACTGAACAGCAATGGAATGTCCTCTGCAACTAGTTTTGGTACCATAGTTTCACATACACTTTGGATCAGGATCTGCAGAGAGAGTCACGTTTTGGTTAAGATTTTTTGTTAAGTTCGCTTTACCAAATGTGTTTGACAAGGAATACTTCGCTAAATACTTCAGTGATAAAGCACCAGACCAGGGTGGTCTTGGTAAAAACAACCACTGATGGGGTTTCAACTTTGAAACTACACAATGAATTCCTACTGATTTTCAGTTTATACAACTGTAGTTTCTTATGCCTTTTCACTATGCTTTTGGTATTAACTGCTGAGGAACTGAGCAGCAATAAGCATTATGAATGCACCACCTCATAAGAACAAGTCTTTCACTATGGTTCAGGGACTCCTAAGACATGTTTAACCTGGTGCTTCTAAGCTATCGAATTACCACCTTTTGTAATTAACATTACTTTGCTTGCATGGCTTAACACTAAATGGTAAACACTGCAGCATTATTTGCTTTGTCTAGCGTGCATCCTGTACTTTATCACAGAAGTAAAGAGTTCACATACACATTACCTCTTGTTCTGGTAAGTTCTCAGCAATTTCTCCCTCATCAACAACTTCACCACGCTCTTCCTTCTCCCGCTTTATCTTCTGAATCCTCTCCCTCTTCACATTACCTGCACTAACCAGCACACTCTTCAGTGCTCTCAAGCCAAAATCATAGTGACTTTGGGAGGACAGCTGTTCATCACAAAGCCTAAGAAGCAAAAGAGACAATATACAATTTGATTCTCAATAGGGACTGACACAACACTCAGTAAATGTCATTGTTTACTTGAAATGATTGCGGCACAATGTGCTTAGTGAGTTGCAAAGAACATTATAGCTTTGAACAATAAGCTCTATTTTTACTGATTGGAGCCAAACTTGTTACTCACTTGAAGAATGGTACTATCTTATTGGCAAGCACTTCAGCTGTACGGAAACCTTGGGAGTACAGCATGACCTGGGCAATCAACTGACGGTCTGGTTTTGTCATTGCCAAGCTACGGAACAACTTCTTCAAATTGTCAGGCAGATTTGATCTGCCTGCATAGCCAGGATTCATGGTGATGAAGATAGCCATGTCAGGGCTCACTTTGACTTGTTTGTTCAGCAGCTCACAAGTAATAGGTGTTGCAGCTGAAAAGAGAATCCGTTTAGTTACACCTGAGTCAGTGATCAATCACTCTGATAACAGAAGTCACGCTTTATTCTATTTTAATTTCCTACAGCAATGGACAGCAGGTCCTCTAGTACTGCAACTATCCTGGTTTCGGCTTGGATAGACTTTATTTTCCTCCTAGTAGCTGGGTATAGTGCTGTGTTTTGGATTTAGTAGGAGAATAACATTGATAACGCACTGATGTTTTAGTTGTTGCTAAGTAGTGCTTACACTAGTCAAGGACTTTGCAGCTTCCCATGCTCTGCCAGGTGCACAGCAAGCTGGGAGGGAGCACACCCAGGACAGCTGACCCAAACTGGCCAAAGGGATATTCCATACCGTATGATGTCATGCTCAGTATATAAGCTGAGGGGAATTGGCCGGGGGGCAGCAATTGCTGCTCAGGGATGGGATGGGCATCAGTCAGTGGGTTGTGAGCAACTGTATCATGCATCACTTGCTTTGTATATTATTATTATTACTACTACTAGTAGTATTATTTTACTTTATTTTATTTCAATTATTAAACTGTTCTTATCTCAACCCACAAGTTTTCTCACTTTTACTCTTCTGATTCTCTTCCCCATCCCACCAGGGTAGGGGGAGTGAGCGAATGGCTGTGTGGTGCTGAGTTGTTGGCTGGGGTTAAACCATGACAGCAACTCAAATACTCAAATACAAATTTCTACCAGCTGCAAGTTACTTCAAGCTTCTCAGTTTTGATAGAAAGTGGCTTCATCCTTGGATTGTTCAGGAGAAATGCAACTGCGCAACAAACCAGCATGAAGGACATTAAGAGATGCTGTACAACACTATTAGGAATGAACAGTTACATACTCTTGTCATAGTTGGGGTTGGAATGCTCTCGCAAGGCTTCCTGGATGCACTGAACTTGCTGTGAAACGGCAGAGAGCATACGCTCCTCCAGTCTGTTGAACTCATCAAAGCAGCCCCATGCACCCACTTGGCAAAGTCCCACAAAGATGCGTCCCATTGCCTGCACAAAGAGGGGAAAATTCACTGAAGTTGCATGATCATTCTTGCCTATGCATAGGTAAAGGGAGCAGAGAAGAGCACTTTATACAACTCATCTAAGGCAGGAGGGAGTATTTATATGTAGGTTACCATCTTCATAGTACTGTAGGAGTTATAAAAGGGTTCTAACTGACTTTCAGATGTTCACCGCTTCATAGAATCATAGCTTCCTATTACTACATACTGTACTGCAGTATATTCACAAAATAGTCAAGATAAGTCCACTGCATAATGTTTTGTTTGCTGATACCATTAATACCAGGTGCAGTTCTAGTCCTTTATCACAAGGAGGATACTAGAATTACAAAACATTTCAGAAGAGCAAATTGGATGGCCAGCATATGATAAGGCTCCCACCTAAAGAACAACCTTTAAGGTAGGATTCCAGAAAAGGCAACATGAGGGAATATGATGGAGGTCTAAAAGCCACTGGTTTAGGATGACTAGGAATCAACTGTTCGGTGTCTTTTCCATTACAAGAACTAAGGAATCATTAAAAAAGACAAAAGAAGGTGCTCCTTCATAAAGTGCATACTAATCCTGTGGAACTCTTTGGTAGAGAATGCTATAGAAGCAAGTGCGCATGTGGATTTAAGGGGAGAAATTAGTACCTGGAGAAAGGTTCACTGGAGCATGAACCCATTTCAGCTTGGGACCTCCTGATCCTCACAACTGTCAGATAGGAAGGGGACTGGGAGCAACAAAGGAGTATCACACACTATCTGTGATCTTACTATTCCCTAGGTATTTCTTACAGTCACCACTACGGGCCAAATGCTGACAAAATGGACCCCTGGTCTGATCGAAATACCGCTGTACAGAAAAAACAAAAAACAAACAAAAAAAACCCCACAAAAAAACCCCCAGATGGGTAACCTGGCTGCGTCCATGAAGTATTGTGATTCCTTGTCCATTTTTTATATTGTTTTTTACATATACACCCAACCAAGGTTTTTATTTTGAGACATTTGCTGTGTTACAGTTTACAGAGGCATTTCATCTGGTTCTCAGTTTGAAGATGACATTAATTTTGAAATATCTGGGTAAATTTTCTTAGTTTTGAAGAATCTTTCACATGCTGAGGCAAACTCCAGTTATGTCGCAAAGGATAATTTGTTAATAGTACAGCTATTTTGGCAGTCACACACTTTCATCTGTTCTCCATTAAACCAGTACTATCAATGCAAACTAACCAGTTTAAGTTACTTTCCTAAAGCCAGTCTTAAGCCTCCACCCTGTACTTCTTTTCCCTCCATTTGCTGCTATAGAACTACCTGTTCTAAAAAACCAGAACCCCTCCCCCAGCAATGTTCTGCCCCACTTTTGCTTTAGGCATCCTTTGTTACAGAGCACCTGTATGACCCACAGGTATCAGCTCAGTTAAGACTTATACATAATAATCTTGAAAATAAAACGCTGCTAGCTGTTTCAGAGTTCTGAAGAGATTCATATTGCTTCTTAGCAAAGACTACTTTTTTTTTAATCAAACAGCTTACCTGGAAATCAAATGTTTCATCACAGTTGAAAACCAACACAAAGCGGCCAAGCTGATGTCCAAGAGCCTTAACAGATTCTGTTTTACCAGTACCAGCAGGACCTATTTTTGAAGGGGGACAGATATGTTTTAGCATTTATCATCTGAGGTGCCACTGCCTACTCATGTAATCCGCTAGCATGCTGATCTTGATGGTCCCTGACAAGAGGGTTCAGTGAAATCGAAAACTTCCCCCAAAAGACTGTTTTGTTCTTCAATATCTTAGTTATAAGTGTTCTGCATATTTACATTGCAGCTATATATTAGAGAGGATAAGAGTTTATATACTTGTATCAAGTTTTTGTTGTACTTCAGTACAAACTTACCAAATGGTGATCCTCCAAGTCTTGCCTCCAGGGCTTGCGTCATTGTCAGGTAACAGCGGTCAGTAAGAGGAGTCTGTACTAGCTTATCCTGAACACCAAGGTACTCAAAACCATAGTTGAATTTGGCATTTGCCATCTGAATGGAGAGCTGTTGCAACACATCTGTCTGCTTTGGGTCAAAGTAGAACCGCATTTGGCTGAGCCACTCAAAGGATTTGGAGTTGTCGACCTTGCTTTTGATCAGTGATCTTGTAACATCTCTCTGGTGCACCAACTCGGTGATCTGGAGAATGAAGTAACTCCTTAGACCACAGCAATACAAGCCACTACTAATGAAGCCAGAGAATTCTACAGCTTTTCAGATTAGCATAGTAAATTGCCATCACTTAGAAATCACAACCTACCAACAGTCTCTGCCTTAACATCTGTTGCTACAAAGACAAAATTAACAATGTTAACTGCTCTTGTTAAGGACTTCCCTAGCTTTCAGCAAAGCACTCCGGTTCAGTTGGTCTGTTAATCCATTACACTACTGAACTAAATATTTTACTTGCCAGAAATGATGAAGACAAGTACTCCTAAAATAAAAATCTATAGAAATAATTCAGGGTGATTTTAACTTTCCCCTCCCCTCCCCCCAATCCTTATCTACAAGCAAAAGCATATAATAATTACAATAATAAGCAGCTTAATAAGGTATTTTACTTTTGAATGAAGAAATCAGTTACTTCCATATTTGGAAGAGTTAGTTTGAAGATCAGTTCAGTGAGCTAGTCTACAATATGCCATCATGCATTAAGCTGACTAGAGTGAAAAACTACCACCACCTACAGGATCAGGGCTTGATGCAGTTGCCTAAATTGCATGCAACTTCTTCCTAGAGGAAAAATAAGTCTTAGACTAATCAATCTTTTCATTAAACTTTTAAAAATCCTCACCTGCGAACCCAGAAGAGGGAAACACGTTTTTACTTACCAAGTGCTCCAGTTTCCTTCTGCGAAGAGGTGGCTGCTCCATCAGCACAGAGTCTGCCAGGACATTGAGTGTGGCCTCAACATTAGCTAGCACAGAGTGGAGAGGACTGTTGTCTCCAACTCCACCCATACCATTGAGGGCTGACTCGACATTCTCAGACCATGCAATCTGGGCTGACAGGACAACGAGCTGAGCCTGTATAACAAAAATCCTCATCAGATAGTTTTCCTCACTGAAGTAACCAAGCCGCAGTAGGCTTACATGTTCCATATTGATACCTGGTATTTGTCAATCCAAGAGATGTAGACTGCTGGATCAATTGAAGTTGCTTTTCCAAAGATTTCTACTTCAGTAACAGATTCTGCAAGCAATTTAGCAAGGGTCACTCTCATTTCTTTTTCAACAAGAGTGAGCCACTCATTGATCTTGGGATGTTCTGTGATGGAGACAGGTGTTTTGAACAGCACCTGCAAGAATTAGGTTTAAGTCAGCCCATGTTCACTTATTTTCAGAATTTTATTTAAAAAGAAACACTGCAACTATACCTCCTCTCCTTCACGTGAGGATATCCCAAGAACCACAGAATTATCTTCATTGAGAATAATGCTAGAAACACCAGCAAACATCTTCTTGAAGTGTTTCTGCAGCTTAGCAACATTTTTGCTGTTTCCAATGATTTCAAGCAAGTCTTCATCACCAGCAAAATAAAACCTAATAATTGCATAAAATTAGATCTATATCAGAACTCCAACTATCACTTTTAATTTATTTATGCTTCATAGATGGCCACTATACAGGAGTAATTGACACTCGTTTCCCCAACACTCTAGGAGTGCACGAACCATAAATTTGCTGTAAGTTATACTTCAGTTCTAAGACTATGTCTCAGTTCATGTGGTCTGTACCATACAAAAGTGTATACATGCTCCATAGTGTGGACTGTTTTCTTTACCTATCCATCCCTGAAATACCCACAGCAGAGCTTGGGATTGAATTAAGTCTATTAGGCAGGGAGAACTCCCACTCAGTACCTCCCTCACCCTTACCCTCTCATGCTAAGTAACAAACTAGTTGAGGACTACAGGTAAGTCAGAACTAATGACCTAAATACTGGACTGTGACAGTTTAGACACTGTCCTTCAATCAAATGCCAGAATTAAGCAGTTCAAAATAGAAGCTGGAGGTTTACAGAAATCAGCTGCAAGGGTTCCTTACGCAATATCTGAATCCTACAACCAGCCACAGATGAGCAAGTAAGGGAAGTTTTAGTCCCACTTCCTGAGAAGTAGCTATAACTGAATTCTGTATTTAGACAACACAGATTTAAATGGCCATAACATCTTATATATATATGCAATACATAAAAATTGGCAGAAGCTTTACAGAACAGCACACCAATTCCTGCACAGAAACATCAAGTTACTTTACTTGAAGAGTCAACTAAAATCAACCTCTTACCGAGGGAAAGAGGACCTCTCCCTTTCCAAGTATTCTCCCAGTGCCTTCTGTATCTTCCCAAGCAAGTCTGCCAGTCTCTCTAATGATCTCTGCACACCTTGAATGTTAAGAACATCCATCACAAGTGGAGATTTGGACACCTTTTTCATAAGTGCCAAAAATTCAGTGCTGATGCTGCAAGTAAAATAACAGTACATTAGTGCAAACTCAGTAACCACAGGCCTGCAGAACACCAAAGTTATTTGTCTCTAAATGACCACTGCCTCTCTAATTGTTGCGGCTGCCCTGGGGAACATAAGGCTAAATTCCCCAAATAGCTCCTCATCTACCTCAAGTCCACAACAACAAAATCTAACTTATTTGCAACATTCAATCTATCAATTCCACTGCTGAAGGACTACTTTTCTTCATTTCCTGAAGAGATGCATAAATCTGATTCTTTGATCTGACTGGAAGTGTGTGGAATAAATAAGGATGACCAGAGCAACTTAAAGCAGAGGAAGAAAATGATGTTTGAAGGGTGAGACTAAAGGCTGCAGCAACAGAAATCAGCCTGCTCGTTGCAGCCACAATGCCAGAAAAATCCTTGAGGTAGCTGACTGGAACTAGCAAGAAAAACCACCTGAATCCCAATCATCTTCTAAAAATTGTACATCAGTCTGTTTCTTATAAACCTTTTTCTATCATAGCTGTCTGCATGCACCTCTTGCCATATTTGTTTGCTTGACGAACTTACATCTACAGCAGAGCTGTAATCCAGCTGGACTAGGTCAGAATACAGTTAGTATTTCAATTTAGAGTGTGCTACACTGAAGTCATGAAGTTGCAAGCCTGTCCACATGGTGCCCCAAGGGAGGCAAGAAAAGAACAAAGCAATCAAAAAGTTACCTCTGGAACCGCTGGGTCTCCACAGGCAGCAAGTGCTTGATGTCTGCACTACCAGTAAAGATACCCTCCAGGTAGACCCATCGCCTTTGGACATCTATCCAGACATCAAAGAGTGCCATGATACGGTTCAGCTTATCTTCCCAGCTAAGGGCATCTTCCTCAAACACCTAAAGTTTAAACGCTGCATTAATACTCATTTTATATAGTATCAGGAGTTTGATTGCTAATAATTATAAGCGGAAACAGTTGTTTGAGAGTTACAAAGTATGCATATGCAATTAATTGTCCCTGCTGACAAATATATAAACTAAACAAGAGGGGAAGGCAGAATTAAATGAAGTTTCCTTAGCTTTGCTCTCCATTTTACCTTGTAGTATGGTGATAGCTTCATAGCAGACACGCTGTTAATGTGCTCTTTTACTTTGTTGAAAAGGTCATCCCATCCACGAATCAAACGACATTTGTTCTGGTAATTGACCAAGTCCAGCTCATAAGTGTTCCACACTTCTCTTATCTGAAGAAAAAAATGTTTAAGATATGACATCAATCATTTCTGCTCCAACACAGTTACAAAGTAGAAGTGTGTCACAGTAACCAGATTTTACTTTTTTTATCCAAGGATTCTGGGTTTATGCTCAAACTTTTGTTAAAAATATTGAGAATACGATGCAGTTAGGCAAAACTTAAACAAGGTGGGGTCTTTGCAGTCATTATAAAGGACTGCTTTTCCCAAATAATGCAAGTTTCGTCAGAGGAAGCTTACATAGCTTCAAGCTGTTCCCCAAAACAGAGTGTTCCATGGAGTCTCAGCACTTGTATCAACAGCTTAGATTGACAACTTTTACTACATAAGTGTCAGCCACCCAACAGCAAGCCTTTGATTTGCATGTATGTATGTATGCATATACATACAAAAGCTGCTACTAACCTGTTTCAAGAACTCTTCCAAAGCCATCTCTCCCTGAGCCACGAGCAGCACATCTTTGACGATTGCTTCATTTCTCTGTAAATCGACATCCCAGATCTGACCCAGGGTCAATTCTGAGACAACCCAGTTAACATGAAGCCTTTTCATCAGCTGTTTCCAGTGACGATCTTTAAGTGCCTCGGATTTCAGTTCAATAACTAACATGTTTATCTACAGAAGACAAGAAAGCAAGTTACATCCTTGAACTTGAACTATAAAATAGATGCATTTTAGAAGTGAGTGTAACTTACCTTCATGTAGCCCTTCAGAAGTCTCTGAACATACTCATAGGAGGCATACTGTCGCAAGCGGGCAGGGAAGTTTTTCAGTTGGTTCAGCAAGCCATCTAAGTTTTGTCGAAGCTGTCAGTAACATAAAAGCAATGAAATCTTTCTCTGCAAGTGCTGTGCACATAGTTGTACAAGTTTAAAGTTGTCTACATATTTTTAGAGAAACCTCTCGCTAATGAGATATTATCAACAGTACAGCTCTTCTGTTATACGTATTTGCATAAGATGTGGTTACTCTATAGCTGGGAATATAATTTTATTGGTCTGATTAAGATTTATGACATCATATTGTCACAGGCAGTTTATGGCTTAGTGTTCCTACCACTCTGTACCTCCTGAGCATTGAACGAAAACCGATGCTGTTCNTCAACCTCTTACCGAGGGAAAGAGGACCTCTCCCTTTCCAAGTATTCTCCCAGTGCCTTCTGTATCTTCCCAAGCAAGTCTGCCAGTCTCTCTAATGATCTCTGCACACCTTGAATGTTAAGAACATCCATCACAAGTGGAGATTTGGACACCTTTTTCATAAGTGCCAAAAATTCAGTGCTGATGCTGCAAGTAAAATAACAGTACATTAGTGCAAACTCAGTAACCACAGGCCTGCAGAACACCAAAGTTATTTGTCTCTAAATGACCACTGCCTCTCTAATTGTTGCGGCTGCCCTGGGGAACATAAGGCTAAATTCCCCAAATAGCTCCTCATCTACCTCAAGTCCACAACAACAAAATCTAACTTATTTGCAACATTCAATCTATCAATTCCACTGCTGAAGGACTACTTTTCTTCATTTCCTGAAGAGATGCATAAATCTGATTCTTTGATCTGACTGGAAGTGTGTGGAATAAATAAGGATGACCAGAGCAACTTAAAGCAGAGGAAGAAAATGATGTTTGAAGGGTGAGACTAAAGGCTGCAGCAACAGAAATCAGCCTGCTCGTTGCAGCCACAATGCCAGAAAAATCCTTGAGGTAGCTGA
>WAAD01009673.1:27229-39045 GCA_013389945.1 Fregata magnificens | reverse complement strand
TCAGCCTGTGCCTACGTGCAATGGCTTGCACCAAGAAACCAATATCCTCCAAATGGGAAAAGGTATGTAATATTTTTTTTTTTTTAAATCTTCATCAGTCCCCAGTCCAGATCAAAAAGCTTTACAATACATTTGTATCAGCAGAGCTAAAAAGATGGCAAAAGCTGCTCAAGCCAGCATTGCCACCAAAAGAAATATATGTCATTGATCTTCAGCAGCAATTTAGTTTTGTTGCTAAGGCTCTGAGCACAAATATACAGTTACAGAAAAATTGCACTATCATCTGAAAATCAACCAAAACAAATACTCACTAGATGAAAAAGTGGGCATTTTTAACAAGACTAAATGGTAGGTTAGTAAGAAGTTATCCAAAAAATACAACTGATGAACTTTAACTCAACCGTACTTTTTGTCCATATTTTAAGACACCTCCACCAATGTTCACGAGGCTGTTAGAAGACACCTTCTCAGGCTGTAGCACAGAATGCAGAAATTAGTACTCCCTTACATTAACTGCCCTATTCTTTTCTCATTGCCTTGCTCAAGAGGGTTAGGAAATAGACTTAAGATCACTAACCACGGGGAAAAAAAACCATGAAATAATTCAACTTTCAGCCACAACAATTAAATACATTTCATAATACAATAATTTACCTAAATTCAACTTATGAACACAACAGACCATTCCAATCTAACACTATACTCAAATTCAAAATTGCATGTTTTTTCTTAAAGAAGCCATATAGTTTATCTTCCAAAGAAAACTATCCTTTCTAGAGAATTAGAGGGGTTAGGAGCAAACCTCCAGTTACCCTGAATTAATTACAAAACTCAACATAGAGTGCAGAGGTCAGCCAAGACAAAAAACAGCTAGAACTTGCCTCTGATTATACAGAAATCCCAATTTTCAGTTATCACCTATCACCCCAAAAAGGTCAAAGGCACTGTAATTTTCTTCTGTATCATTTGCAATGACAGATATTCAGCAGTACTATATTTGCTCACTTGTTTAGCACTCTATTTAACTGCAAACTTCTACAAAAATTCATTATTTCAGCTATCTTCCTTCTGCTATTTCTAGAGACTTCAGGTAACATTTCTTTTTCATGTTTTAAAAGATTACATCTTTCAAGTAAATTCACAGAAGGCTTACGTTGGTTTCAATTTGAAATTCAAGCATAATTTAAGATAAAAATTACATAGAAGACACCAAAAATTGCTCTTCTGAACAAATGCCTTAAGACAGGCATTTCAACCAATGAAAGAATAAAGACGCAAGATGCAGTCAGATAATTATTTGTTGAGGTATTTTGATATGTACTACTGCTATCAGTAAAGAAAAAACCCGACCAAAATCCAGTCACAAACTTAACAGATTTAATGACACCATACAAATCAAATTCATTAATTAGGATCAAGTGTTCCCATCCCACACTGGCATTCATGTGATGTTGAAAGCACACATGGTCACACATTCTGAAGTATTCGCAAAGATGATAAAATTTTAGTTCCTTACCACAGTGATACTGACAGCATCATCAAACTGATGCATTAAAACACTGATGACTGCAGATGCCAGGAGAAGCATAATAAGGGGATTTTTAAACTGAAATGAAACAGAACAGTAATTCAGCAATACTCTTGACAAAAAGACCATTTTATCTACCCCTCAAAGCACATGCGATCTATTTTTGAAATGTATTATTCTATAATTAAAATATTTCTAACCTACCAGTGTAAACAAAATCTGACTCTGTACAGTTCAGATTTTACTTGAGGGGGTTTTTTTCTTTTAAATCAAAGACCTTGAATGAAGCATATTCAATACATAACAGGCAACAACTGTTTCTTACATTTCTTGATTCACATTTTTAAGATAAAAAGAATAATCTCCTGTATTTGTTTAAACACACAAGAAGCCTGAAATATATTCAATATGTCTTTGGGGTAACCGGCTGATCCTGTTCCCAGCAAATGATCACTATCAAGGCAGCGATATATTTCCTAATTTCAATTCATTGATTTCTTGTTTTACAAGATGCAAGTTTTCCTTTTAGATCATACCCTTTCTTCAGATTTCTAAGGCTAAAATAATGAAGGATCTTGCTTCTACCTGAAAGCTGGTTGCTAACATGGTCTTTTTTTTAAGAAATGTTACAAAAAAAGAACATTCCTACAATTAAAGTGAAGAACATTCTAAAAGCACACGTGATAAGCACATTCAAAGCAAATATGTATCTTAATAAAACCTACCTAAAATAGACTTGGTTAACACACTTTAGAAGCGTTCTGATGCATCTGACTAATTTGACACTACACATGGGAAAATACAGCATTAATGCCAGAGGACAGCTAGTATGTGATGATGCTCCCACTGCTATCATCAGCAGAGCACTGAATATCTTTTTAATCACTCCCCAGTAAAACAGTTTCTCTAGAATTAACCATCTATTACTTCAGGGTTTACTCTAGAACTTAACTGCACTGCTGCTCAGACAAGGTATAGGAAACATTGACCAAAATGTTTAACATTACAAATCCATTAGAAAAATCTTCTGTGTGAAAAGTTGCTGTAAATAGCTTATATAGCCAGAGGGCGGAAGTAGTGACACTTCCACACTATTTTGAGAAGCTGCACGGGCTCATATATACATGATGAATAACACTGATAGGAAAAAAATTCACACTTGACTTCTGCCAGTTCTGCTTAATACCAGAATCAAGGCTGGCCCCATCCCTACCCTCAGTTCAAAGGCAGCAGTTTTGCTTTTAAAAATTTCCTTTGTCTATCAAGTTATTCATATTTCATGTTCCATTTAAATGTTTACCAGTCATATGCATCTGTGTCTGACCTTAGTGCAATTCATGCTCAAGTCTTTGCCTACAGGGAACTTTATTCTGCCTCTCCAGCCCTCAGGCTAGTTATGAATGGCACCCTTTTGGCTAGTTATGAACGTACATTGACAAACAAATCATGTAATTAAAACACTGGCATGTACGTAAATAAAATCTTTTCCAATAAGTAAATTAGATATAAATTATGAAGTTGCAATCCCCTATTCTACTATACTTTTACTTTTATAAGAATACGTGCATGGACACAAAAGCTAAGTGATAAAGAGCAAAACTACTGACAAGCATTAAAACCAAAAAGCAGAAAGGACAAAATCTTAACCTGGGAAATATATTTTTTCCACAGCGGTTCATCTTCACTAATATCAAATTCATTCCATCCATGGAATGCCCGTCTATGACAAACTTCACAGTTTTTTAAGCCATTCTGAAGATTAGCCTATTAAAATATGCAAAGAATAATACAGTCAGCAATTACGCTGATAAGCTAGACTTCAAAACAAATTCCAACACCAAAATATGTAGCCTTAGATTATAAAAATTTGGCCCACATCAGAAAGACAAGCTTGGTACTAATGTTTGTATGACAATAAAAGCTAACCACTATTTTAAAACTCAATTTGGCAGTACTTAAGATTACTTCAACAAAAAATTCACAGAAGAACTACAGAAGCAGATGCTGTTTCACATCTCTAAACGATTGTTGATCCTCCCTGCAGAAAACTCTTCAGCAAGCCAAACTGTGGGCATAGTTCAGACTCTTGAGGATTATGTCAGGAGTTCAGTTACTCAGCCAAATGACACAGCAATAGCTTCAGTCTTTCGTCGTCAGTAACCAACATTTATCATGGTGTACTCCTCAAGCAGTCAAGCATACAGAAAATGAAAAAAGACCATCTATCACAAAAATTGTCTCAGATTCATTGGTTCATAAATCTATCAATGGGTAGTTTTCTCAGTCCTGTTCCTCCACTTGAAATGGAGGCTACTGAAGTAAATTAAGGACATGAAGGATTCCTTAGAGAAATGGAAGCATTAACTATGAAAAACAGAACAGAATTTTATAGGAAGATTGACTCTAGGAGTTTTATTAACAAAAAAGCAATCTTCAAAGCATACAGAAATCTGACCATTTTCAAGTTGAATCTCATCCCTCCTCCAAAAACCCAATTTTTTAAAAAACATTAGAGATTAGAGCATTTCAAGTAACAATTTAAAAATCAACTGCATGATAATGCATAGACTTTCAATGACAAGATCTGTCCTTAAGAAATATCAAACTTACTGTTTGGAAACATCAGTGCATTCTTAAGAGACGCAAAATCACTTACTTGCAGAATGCTTGCAACTTCATCAACTGGCAATTCACTTGCTTTTTTTGAAGACAGTACAGGAATCATTGTCTCATTGTCACCATCAGGGATTTTTTGAAGACGTGCAACCTAAGAAACAAAACCGAAGTCTGAAGGGAACGGGAGCAATAACATTTCATTTCAAACAACATATACCAGAGCAATGCAGTATTAATGCCATTAAAAGGTAGTTTTTGATAACCATTTGCACTTTAAAAATAATCTACAATTCAGTTTATTTTCATGCAGTACCATCTGCAATAATAAAAGAAAACACTGGACATGCAACTGAGAAGACTAATTTCTGTAATGATGTGCTAAGTGATGACAAAGATCCTAACAGTTAAATATATTCATAATCCTTTAACTCACTATTGTCAATACCTGGTCAGAAAGTAATCATTCCAGATAAATTTCACTCCTCCTGCTTCTACTCATTAATGAAGCTGGTCTAAGTAGGCCTATTTACATTTTCTTGTACACAAAGAAAGGAGAAACAACATTAAGAAAACCTCAAACAAGCACAGATGCAAGTGAAGTCATAAAACTTCACTACAGTACAAAAGCCCCAAGTCAATGCTATAAAAAGCAATGTTTTCCTGTAATTTTAGGAAGTTAAAATTTTGTGATCTGCAGAACAGAGCAATAGCAACATTGATTGCACAGCTCAGCACTGCTTTGATATTTAATGAAGCTTTAGAGTTTCCAAATTCTTGCTTATTAAATGAGAAGATAGAGTGACAGTCCTTCTTCCTCCTCACCATCTTACTGCACCCACAATTAATATCTCATCCATCTTGCCACATGCACATCCCCCCCTCCATTAACTGGAAGACACCTGACATGCAAACATGCACACCACAGAAATTGTTTTCCCATTATACTTGCACAGAATTTGAATAGGCAGTTTTATGCTTTTATACAAGACAATAAGTATTTTTTTAATCTCCTCTATGGATGCTGAGACTAAAATACAAGATAAGTACTTCAAGATGACAATACATTAAAAGATTCCACCATTTTTATACCTAAAAAAGGTATGACAAACTTGATTTTCTATACCACACACTGTTTGCCACATACTCAAATATGACAGCTGAGAAATTCAACTCAACATTTGTTCTTCTAGCTGCTTACCTAAATAGACTCCACAAAGGCTTCATCCCAGGGGCCCAAGGGAACAATGAGCAAAGGTGAAAGTGCTACAGTTGGAACTCACATGCTTTCGCTTTCAAGAGAAACCCTTGGAAACTCTCTACAGTTGCCATGTAGTTCCTAGTGAAATAGTAAACCAACAAGACTTGCTCCTTCACTGTAATTATAAGAAAGCACATCTAGAGACCAAGACTAGAGACTAACAGGGTGATATGGGGCATGGGTTTGAGCTCTTCGGCAGAGGGGATGGCAGACAAAAGAACTGCACCTTAACAATGTGTTTACTGGCCTCCAAAGAGGGGGGAACCTCTTGGACCCCGCCCAGCTTTCTGTAGCCTGAAGCCACCAGGACTGAGCAGCTGGGCTGCCAGAGTGCAGCTCAGCAAGGGCCAAGAATGGAAGCTCAGATACGCTCTGCCACACCTCCACTGCAGTTCCCATTTTTCATTCCACTGAAAGAGCCTTGTTTTGTTCTTTACTATCCTTTTAATGCTAAATTTATGCAAAGACCAGAATTGGAAAGTCTGTGGCCAAGTTTATAGCATATTACAATATGTGACTTAAATATGCTTTAGCATTGGTTAGGTACTTACTGAAACCTTAAGTATATACACTGATGTAAGTCGTCTTTAAAAAATTATGGTGAATACACATTATTGTACACTATAATATATACATTTACAATAATTATCTAGCAAGTTATCATTTCCAAATACCTTTACATGTTTCAAATTAGACAAGAAATTGAGTCAGAAAATATTTCAGCCATGGTTCAACAAAATAACAGATTTTTCTCTCTCAACGTATCTATATTTAAAGTATTTTAAAAGAACTATTACTTTCAACAACAAAGGAAAAACAAAATCATGAGTATAATTCTGTTCCTAACAAGGGGTCTTTTTACAAAACCCAATGCTAACAAGCCCTTACACCAACAAGTTTACAGTATTCTGGACCAGAGGGACAAACATCTGGTCTACAGTTTAAGGCTTCTCACAGAACACAGCATCATAAAACTCCCTCTACAAAACAAAACTATTATTAAAGCAACTTAAGCTGACCAGAATAGCAGCAGAATAGTGGGTATTTCAGCTAGGAAGAATACAGGCATTGTGACTCTAAACCTTACAAAATACTCTTTGGTATATACAAGTTCATTTCACTAAAACTTCATCATGGGAAGTGACACATCATCATGCCCACTCAGTCTTCCATGCAGGCAGACAGCATTTGATTAAGTGCACCACCACTTTTACCACCATCCATGAAGCAGTTGATGCTTACAAGATTCAGTCCCTAGGAAGGAACAGTTTCATTCAAATTGACCTATTCTGCAATTAAGAACACACCCAGTTACTGTTGCTAAGCCTACACATACAAACCAATATTAAGTTAAATCACTTCAATTCTCAGGAAATTGCCATTGGAGATGATGACTTTTCATACTTTAAATGGTTATACTTAATTTTCTTTGGATTTTAAGCTTACTTCTGTTTCAGTTTTCTTGGACCACACACTTTTCTAAACCAAACATTCACCCAGAATTTTGCCAGAATGTCCCCTCTTTGATAAAACACCCTACCAAATTACTAGCTCATGTTCTTTTCTTTAAAGTTTCCCATCCTAAGTACTAGCTTTTGATTTTTATTGAAAATAGATACCACATTCATGGTATTAGCGACCAAACACCAGTTTAGGGCTGAAAACCGTTAAGCCTAAGTGCTGTTTCAAAACAAACCCACAAACATATGACTTGGACCAAGATGACTCCACATTCTCAACAAAAATGCTGAGCAACCAAGCTTTCCCAGTACGAGTAGGCAGAAATGAACTGACAGCCATTACAAATTTTAGTGCTGAGAAAAATCTTTTTCCCCATACCAACTGACATGGCTACTAAAGACAAATAACAATTCCAAAAAAGGATACATAACCGATCATTTCCCTAATATTATCAATTAGAACTTCAGAAAGTCGAAGAACAAGCTTTTTAAGGTTATTTTAAGAAGTTAAACATCCTTAAACAGAAATGTTAAAGTACTCTCAGAGATCAGGCTTTTCCAAATAAATCTTCATTAGCGCAGAAGAACTGTGCTACAACAAAGTCTCTTTTGACAACCTTTTTGTGACAGACTCAAAAAGGCATTGATTTCGAATGTGAGTTTCATTCATATTATCTTCCACTTTTATAAAGAATACTGTACTGTACGCAGTGAAAAAAATCTACAGAGAAAATCTGGTATAGGATTATAAAAATAAAGGCTCAGAAGGTCTTTTCATAACCAGTTCCTTTCTCTAGAGTGAAATTACGTATCATAAGACAATTCTGGATGGACCCTCATCTAATTTCTCAAAAACCTCTACAATCTGTGTAGATTAAACTACACTTGTAGTTCAGAAAATAAGTTTCAAATATCTAGCATTTGCCACCAATTAAATTCAATTGCTTATCCAATAAGAAACTGATCACTGTTCCATTCATCACTGCCTTCCAAAATACAAAGTGGGTTACACCAACAGATTTAGGTCCAAAAAAAAAAAAGTTGGAAAAAGTGCTTGCTATCTGCTGGAACACAATAACTATATCCAAGCAAATAATTTTGCCTTTACTATGCATTACTTCCACAAGGCAAGAGAAAGATTACTTATTCAATACTGTCAGCAAGTGCTCTACAGTCCTTTGCACTGCTGCCCAGATCTGCACACTGGAGATCTGGGCTTCTGCAACACCTTTTAGCATATCCAACAGAAGCTGTCCCCAGAATCACAGTGTTCTATATTAAGGGAGTCAACCCACATATAATAAGATGTCTTCCCATCCTATGATGCAATCAATTTTCAAGCATCTATCAGCTGATACCTTAAAACACTCCAGTACTTGCAGGCGAAGTTTTTATATAGATAATTGGGCTAAGAAATGATACTGGCCTATGCTGCTATATGAGACAGGCAGCACATACATGATCACTGAAGCTTTTGGAGCTATGACTACAGCTTCCCATTCCCTGCTTGCAGCTAACCCTACCAAGGAACAAAGAAGCAGGATGCTAACTAACAAAAATAAGTAGCTGCCTCAGGAAGGCCTTTTCTTGGATCACTTCCAACATACACACCACCATTTCTAGACCAAGAAACATGCATCAATCATATGACCACGGAACTGTGACCAAAGTACATTTATCAAAATTAATACAAATTAGTCTGGAAGGCTTATACTACCAGAAATTCTATCTTCTCTAAAGAAAAATCTAGTTAACCAGTTAACAGCAATGTGTTACTGTTTCTTCTTCCCCATACGCTACAAAATTCTTCCAACCCTCTTTCTACCATGACCAATACCAAGTACCAACAACCTACCTCTACCATTCTGTTTCTCAGCTTAGCAGGAACAGTCCATTATCAATCAGCAGGGCTCACTGACATTGAGATACTTTTATGATTTTTTTTTTTAAGGGGAAATGTTAGCTCTACTCCCTCAGCGAATGCAAATGGCAGGACTTACATTCACTGAGAGTGGTCTAAAAATCTAGAACATTCTCATAGCAAAATCTATTTTTAGACAAACTTGTGACCAAAACATTTTGGCTAATTAGCTAATTTAAAGTCCTGTAAATGTTACATGCATTTACTCAACTGACCTACAAGTGCAAAATACCAAGGTGGTGTAAAAACAGAACTACCGAGAAAAGTAAAAGTGGGGGAAGGTTTAAAAAACAATGACATTTAAGTTAAGGTAATTAAAGAGAAACGCTGATTCTGTATTTGAGAAGTTACTTCAGAAGCCTGAGAGACAAGAATGCATCTGGGTTTGGGCACTCCACTCTCAGAAAGAACTGTTTACCCTACGACACAAGAAGCCTCACTGGCAAACTGCAGGTTAGTAGAGCCAGTTCTTGGGAAACACTGTGACACAACTGGAAATGTAAAAGGATGACTGGAAGCATTAACTCCACATGCTTTCCAATATTTGCCTCTTAACCATACCTACCACTGTCTTCTGAATCTTCCCGTCCATCTGAACAGCTGATTTGGTCAGTTTGAATCCACCCCACCGGTCCCGGTAAAACTGAACCCCTTTCAAGCCAACTCAAGTACTACAAAGACCTTTTGACTTGTTTGTAGTGATCACCCTGGAAGACCATTATTGTATGAGCAGTTAGTGACCCACATCCAGGTATATGCCTCTGTATTGCAGATACTGCACGACTGCTGCTGAATCATGCTGTTTCTAATCAATAGTAAAATTAATGAATGTACACATAATCAATGTGTAATTAATCAACGTGCATTTAATCTTAAGTGTATGTACAGTACGTTGTCTTTTCCACTTGAAATTACATGCACCTGCTCAGGAACTGCAGCTTTATTAATGAGATAAGGATATTAGAGCATGCTGTCCAAGGGACACTTCAAAGCCCACATTCCAGACCCAACTGCTATCGGTGATTGATGAACCTGTACTGTGAGCAAAACCCTTAAGAGTACTAGTGAACTCAGAGCCGATGAGATCTACAGTGTGCCATGCCCTGACCAGAGATCCATCCAAAGCCTTATTATCTCAGGGTTCCCAGCATCAGAAAGGACATATGATATTATACCTTGCTATTACCTTTTCTGAGTTTATTAATAGTGATCTGCCTTTGAAGTGTTTGTGCCTTTCTTATTGGGATCCTGAGAGAATCAGCACTTCCTCGCCCACCATAAGAATTAGCTTCCATTTTTTAATCTACCTTTCCCACACTGAAAAAGAATGATAGTGTTCAACAACATAATAAAAAGGTGTTTCACTCAATACAGAACAGATTGAAACTTAAAAGCTTCTCATGTCCTGAATTTTCTGTATGATCAAACTATATGTGATGTATACTAAAAGGTTTAGAAGGCTCAGATCCTACTAAGCATGTTCTTCTCCAGTTCTGTACAATTTGGAGCCAGGATGGCAGGTGCGGAGGGGTAACGACAGACAGATCAACTACTGTAGACATCAGTGCACATGATATTTTATGATGTTACCAAGTGTTTACCTCTTCTGCACTGTCTGGCATCCTGAAAGTACACAGGGCTAGAGATCAGCTAGATGTCAGTGGGCACAGAGGCCTGAGTCTCCACATGTGTGCACATGGACTTTGGAAACAGTTCCCGCTAGGCAAAGACTCTTGTCTGTGAAGGGTATCTTTAAGGAAAAGACTCTACCCAGAATGGAAGTAATCCTCTTCTGTCAGTTCCATCAGATATGAAGCATCAGTGTAAAGTCTTCTCGTACTCATTAGGACATGGTGGCTAGAGGCTTTGGGAGATCCAGATCTTTAACCATCTTATTGTCCATCTTCAAACTCCCCATTTAAATAAGTCATTGCTCAGCATCGTGACTGTGATTCCAGAGAGTCACTTACTAGCAATGACCTAAAAAATATCTATTTAACTAGATGTTTCTGCCATCTTTGCCTCCCCCACTTGTCTAGAAGACAAGGTGCTCCTAGAACCTCAGTACAGGTCCCAGCCACAGAACAATGACCATGTGATGAGAAGACACAGCAAAAATCCAAGCACAAAATAAAAAAAAGCATTAGGCATGCTCAATAGTTACAGTAAGTCCTAGACCAACTGCACACCCAGAAGCAAACCCTGGATGCATAGCAGGATTCCAGAAGTGGAGGCATGGCGGAAAAGAGCACGAGAAGAGCCCTCAGACCATTCTGGAACAAGGAATACCCAACACGGTTGTGACTATGATGCAATTTCCTCCACAAAATCCTGCCAGATCTTACCAGAAATTCAATCTCCAGAGAAATTAACCAGTTATGCTAACAAAAGAAGCAGGTGGAAGTAGCTGGAATGTGGTGGATACAGATTTAATAAAATAAAGAAAAATCAGTGCAACCACATTCACAAACTATAAATGCAGACAAGCTACAAACTTACCTTGATTAAGTACATTCCATTATTTAATGTTTTATTCTTGGTTTTTGAACTAATTTTTTAATGATGTGCAAAAAATTGGAAGTTATATTCAGGAAGGCTTCATCTATACAGACTGCACTGATGTAGTTGTTTGTACCTCACATGTGATTAAATCACGAAGATCGATTACTTCCTGGATTCTCAACTAGCAATTTCTCTAATGAGTCTCAAAAACCCTGTAAATTTAGATATGAAAAATACTCAAATACTGTGACTGACCAATAAACCCCCACAAATGTTTTTTTCAAATACATTAGCAGCAAAAAAAGCGCCAGGGAGAATCTCCCTCCTCTGGTGGATGCGGGGAGGAACATTGTCACCAAGGACAACAAAAAGGCTGAGGTACTTAATGCCTTCTTTGCCTCAGCCTTTAATAGTCAGACCAGTTATCCCCAGGGTATTCAGCCCCCTGAGGTGGAAGACAGGGACCGAGAGCAGAATAAACCCCCCTCAGTCCAGGAGGAAGCAGTCAGCAACCTGCTGCGCCACCTGGAC
>WAAD01009673.1:16099-26612 GCA_013389945.1 Fregata magnificens | reverse complement strand
GGCTGAACATGAGCCGGCAGTGTGCCCAGGTGGCCAAGAAGGCCAACAGCATCCTGGCTTGTATCAGGCAGTGAGGCCAGCAGGAGCAGGGAAGTGATCGTGCCCCTGTACTCGGCACTGGTGAGGCCGCACCTCAAATACTGTGTTCAGTTTTGGGCCCCTCAGTACAAGAAGGACATTGAGGTGCTGGAGCGTGTCCAGAGAAGGGCAACGAAGCTGGTGAAGGGTCTAGAAAACAAGTCTTACGAGGAGCAGCTGAGAGAACTGGGGCTGTTTAGCTTGGAGAAGAGGAGGCTGAGGGGAGACCTTATCGCTCTCTACAACTACCTGAAGGGAGGTTGTAGTGAAGCGGGTGTTGGACTCTTCTCCCTAGAAACTAGCGATAGGACGAGAGGAAATGGCCTCAAGTTGCATCAGAGGAGGTTTACATTGGACATCAGGAAAAATTTCTTTACCGAAAGAGTGGTTAAGCATTGGAACAGGCTCCCCAGAGAGGTGGTGGAGGCGTCATCCCTGAAGGCGTTCAAAAAAGGTGTAGATGTGGCACTCCAGGGCCTAGTTTAGGACGCATGGTGGTGTTAGTTGATGGTTGGACTTGATGATCTTAGAGGTCTTTTCCAACCTTAACAATTCTATGATTTATGATAACAGAAGGCTCAGAGGAGATGGGCAAGGGTGATGCACCCATGAAGCTCAGGAAATAGTGTAGGGTGTGACGAACCACAGCTGCTGCAAAGAGGCTAACTTTACCTCACCACAGCGGGGACCGGAGGGTGGCCTTTGCTTTGGATAAATAATTAAGTCAGTTGAGTGGATCAACTGGTGGCGTAAATATTTCTCCCTGATTTCATCAAAAGAATGTGAATTTGAGTTAGTCAGACCAGCATGGGGGGATGTATATGTGGCTCAGCCCAACACATGCACTGAACAACCAACAATATTTCAGAGAGGGCAACAGGCTTGAGCTGGTTTCAACCCACATATCCCTTTCCAGCAACTGGGGCTGCCCAGCATCATGACAGTAAGCATATTATAGAGCCTGGTAATAGGAATCACATTGGTATTGCGATTGAACTGTGTATTGCAATTTCTACATTTTGCTAAGTGTAACTTACAAAATATACTTAAAACATAGTACAAACGTATTATTCTGCTAAATCAGAAATTCCACGTAACATCAAATATCTTCAAATACACACATTTGATATTAAACATTACACCCTCCAAACATGGATTATCTAAAAGAACCTGGTCAGAGAATATTATACTCTGACAAATACCTTTATGGGAAATAATGCTGCTTTCTTAGAGCAACAAGTGCCAACACTCATTCAACACAAACGTCCACGACCAATTTGCAAAAAGAGTATTTTACTTGCCACCGCAAAGAGCTGTCCCTTCCCACCCCCAAAAGGTTGAAGTCTGCAGACTAATGAGCCACTTGTTTTCTACTGAGCACTGTTTGCTCAGGAGAAGAAATATTTTTTTGAAAGCTTTGAACTTACTCTCTACTGTCTTCATTTGAATGGACTCCTTTAGAAAAAGTGTGATTTTTCACTTCTGGGGAAACAGCCGCAGCAGCCCTATATTCTAAACAGTCAAAGAAATCTGTTCCTATTCAACAGTATTTTAGTTCAAATCTTTTACCATGAGTCCCCACATCAAAGGAAGTGCACACAGAAAGGTTCTGTCTCTAAAAAAGCCAGAAGGAAAGAGAAACACTAACTTGCATTAATGAGTTCTTGCAGAGTAATTTCTATCCTGGGAGGTCACATAGTTTCAGCCCCTTGCTATTGTGTGTTATTTCATAAGACTTTACAGAAAAAGGGCGATATTCAACCTGGCACAGACACCACCCGTTAATAAAAGAAACATAAATACCCAAATTATGAGAACAACCTGCTAAGCTGCCTCGTGAGTCTGAAAAAAACCTGCCTTGTATTTGAGTACTATTTCAGCAGTGTTTAGAACTTTCACTGTAGTCAACCCCCAGCCATAACACAGAACTGTACTCCTTGGTACACAACACTTCTGCATTTCTGACCAACTAAGAAACAGAAATCTGAATACTGGCACCAACCATCTTGAATCTCAAGGTTTGCCTGATCCTAAAAGTTGCAATATACTTAAGAGAGAGACCTATCCCCAACCCCATCTACTTTAGGCAATGTAATAAAGACTACGATGCTCCATTTAACATCCAACTTACTAACTCTACAATAGTCTATAAAGCTCAGGAATTATTTTGGGTGGTGAGGCACTGGAACAGGTTCCCCAGAGAAGCTGTGGATGCCCCATCCCTGGAAGTGTTCAAGGCCAGGTTGGATGGGGCTTTGATCAACCTGGTCTAGCGGAAGGTGTCCCTGCCCATGGCAGGGGAGTTGGAACTAGATGATCTTTAAGGTCCCTTCCAACCCAAACCATTCCATGATTCTATTTTCAAGTACTAAAAATACTTAAATACTAAAAATATCTTCTAAAAAACAACTTCTCTGAGCAACACATCTCCACAACCTGAAATGCATCTTATTCTTTCAGGATGTTTCACCATGTCTTCTTTATTTTAAAAAAATAGAAAGGAAAGTAGGACATCTAGTTCAAGTGAGGCTACCAGCACAACAGCAAAGCTGAGCAATTTTCTGTAATCGTAGTATATTCCATGTGGTTATCTTGCAAGCCTTGTGAGTGACAACTGCCCGCTCTCTAGCTAGAGAAAATATTTCACAAAAATAATGATACCTTAACCTGACTGCAGTGCTGTAGACTGTAGGAGTGATGGCAACAAAAATTCAGACTAAACCCCCAACCCCACAGCTGTCCAAACCACCTTATCCTCCTTTAGCCCATTTATGTAGTATACAGTTGAAACTTAAGAATGCTAAACATTCAAACTTTGTATTCAATCGCTACAAAAGATTTACCATTTAGAACACTTCTGTATACTCTGGAGGACATACTATGATGAATTTAAAGCCTGGTTGCTGAAAGCCTTGAGGTGGCATCAGAGTTATCAAGAATGTCTTTACAAATACACCAGACCAATCTGTATTTGAGTGGCCAAAATATTCGGCTTTGATTCTTCCTGTTCAAAAAAACTCCTCGAACACTGGAAAAGTCTGCTTGAACATTTCATACATTTGTCATTACTTATTAATCAGAAGAACAAAAAGATACAGAATCCTAAGCACACACTAAAATGATCAAATCAATGCTAATGCCTTGATGAAAGCAAAGTTTCAGTTCAGAAACTCATCACCTAAGGAAAAGAGCACTGATGGCCATATCTCACTTGACTCCAAATAGCATACGCCTCTGCTTAAATCCTGATTCACATTAAGCCTTTTAGAAGTTGAAGGCCAGAAGACTTTGGGTCTGAATATCAGTCATTTATCTTGCCAGAGAGTTGCTGACTTTCTAGAAGAGAACATTTAAGCTTAGAAATAAGATCATATGGCTCCTCTCCAATAGTCTGCTTCTATCTCATAACACTTTGAAGTGCTGAGCTCCTCAAAATGAAGGATGGCACTTGAACAGCAAACACAAAGAATTTTAGCACCCTGTGATATACTACTAACGTATCCATGACATGTGCAGACTTTAGTTACCATATAACTTTATTAAGCAAAAACGCCAACAGAAATATAATGAATGAAGCTCCAAGACCCAATCGTTGATTATACCCTTGTCAGCTATGCAGTTACTTCATAATGTGACAAAATAAAATTCTAATTTAAAAAATCCTGAACTTACTGTTTACAACAGTTCTCAGGACCAAGCTAGTGTCAGTGCCAATTTAAAAACAAACATAACTCACTGCATAATTACTCTGCTTATGGTAATAGGCTTTCTTATAATTAGTATCAAGAAAGCAGCAACACTGGATTCACCAACCTTCTTTTTTTGTGAATTATGTATGCAGAAAAAAGTGCTGCAGAAAATTTATGACTTAAAAATATTTTAAAAGCCTTTGTAAAAGATTATGTAGGCTGCATCTGCTAACCCATCATCCATTTTATCCCTTCTCATTATTTAGAGTAGAATGTTTACAAAACAAATAACTAGAAACAGGCGCTTGTCCCAAATTTATACCTTGATTATTGTATTTTACTTTCCTTCTCTTCTCTGCACCTTAACTTTATCATTCCTTCTAGCTTCTACAAACCACACTCTAAACACCTAATTAACACTGGGTGATAAATTTGGCATCACCTGAACTCTTTTACCAATTCAAAAGCAGGTCTCAACTAAAATCTACTTATTAACTTATTCCACTCTTGCAAAATTCCACTGTGATCTATAGAATCATACAATCCCTTAGGTTGGAAAAGACCTTTAAGATCATCGAGCCCAACCATAAACCTAACACTGCCAAGTCTACCACTAAACCATGTCCCTAAGCACCACATCCACACGTCTTTTATATACCTCCAGGGATGGTGACTCCACCACTTCTCTGGGCAGCCTGTCCCAATGCTTCACAACCCTTTCAGTGAAGAAATTTTTCCTAATAGCCAATCTAAGCCTCCCCTGGTGCAACCTGAGGCCATTTCCTCTTGTCCTATCACTAGCTTCTTGGGAGAAGAGTCCAACACCCACCTTGCTGCAACCTCCTTTCACGTAGTTGTAGAGAGTGAGAAGGTCTCCCCTCAGCCTCCTCTTCTCCAAGCTAAACAACCACAGTTCTCTCAGCCGCTCCTCATAAGACTTGTGCTCTAGACACTTCACCAGCTTCGTTGCCCTTCTTTGGACACGCTCCAGCACCTCAATGTCCTTCTTGTACTGAGGGGCCCAAAACTGAACACAGTATTTGAGGTGCGGCCTCACCAGGGCCAAGTACAGGGGCACGATCACTTCCCTACTCCTGCTGGCCTCACTGCCTGATACAAGCCAGGATGCTGTTGGCCTTCTTGGCCACCTGGGCACACTGCTGGCTCATATTCAGCCGGCTGTTGACCAACACCCCCAGGTCCTTTTCTGCTGGGCAGCTCTCCAGACACTCTTCCCCAAGCCTGTAGCGTTGCATGGGGTTGTTGTGACCCAAGGCAGGTCCCAACACCTGGCCTTGTTGAACCTCATATGATTGGCCTCGGCCCATCGATCCAGCCTATCCAGATCCCTCTGCAGAGCCTTCCTGCCCTCAAGCAGATCAACACTGCCGCCCAAAACGGGTGAATTTATATTGAACTGAAGCTATGACTACATAAAGAAGTGAGTGAAGCTAATGGTCTGCTTATGCTGAAAGAAGGAGGTCTCACTGCTTTGTCCCTGTTTTCAACATTAACTGGATGCTTCATGAGTCCATTCAACTTACTAATTCAACAGAAAGCTGTTCAACACGGGGCAAGAGGAAAGAAGGGCTGGGCTAACCTTCTGCCAAGCTAGCAAGCCAGAAAAACTCAACAACCATGACAGCCAACACAACACACACAGCAGGAACACAGCTAAGAGTAGAATCTTCTTTAGCAGGAATGAGACCATTTCATTCAGCCCTATAGAAGAGCATCCCAAGATCACCACAGACTTGTCAAACTCTTCACTAAAAAAAGCAAGCAAAAACATTTGTTTCTCTTTTGTTAAATTAACTACCCTGAGAATTTTCTGCATTTTCCTTACACTACTGTTTTTCCTAACTTACTAGGAAGAGATTATGCCATAGACTCCTCACATAAAGGGGTTACAAAGCTAGCAAAATAACAAACATACATTCTGCGATGTCTGAACTCAAGCAGATTTCACGTTAAACCACTTCTAGATTATTATAGATTAACATTTCTGACTTATGTGCATAGGGGAAAAAAAGGGGGGGGGGGGGGGGAAGGGAAGACAAACTATCTAATGCTCCATCAACCAGTCAAACAACAGATTAAAAGATGACACTGACAGTTCAATTAAAGAGGAAATCTATATTTCTAATGCAAGACAAGTGCTATGTTAACTTAGCGGTTACTTAAGTTCTCAAAGCACTGTTAAAAGATAGGAAGGGATCTACTAGAACTGGTCTTCAGTGAAGACTCTCCACTTTTTTCTAAAAAGGAAAAATCTCTTCTCTCACCTTATCCTCCAAGTTAAACAGAATAGATGTGACTTTTTTGCCAACATAGGTGTAAAGTATTGGGTTCTAATTTTCTGCAAGCTGCAGGTGGTAAGCAACAGTAACCAATGAATATTAAAATTCTTGTTTCACCTATTAGTTTATAAGAAATCATCTACATGTCAAAAGGAACATGAACTGCTGTGATAACACCAAGTCCATTTCAGAATTTCTAACATTTTCCATCACAAATTTCATTCTTATTATTTTGGATATTACTTTCATGAAACAACTGATGATGCCACTCTGGAACAATTTAAATTGTTTTCAAATCACTGCTGCTGCTGCAGGCACCCCTTCCCCCCCTGTTTTCAGTTGCATGTATGCGGGCTCCACCCATTCCTCAGTACTTAGAGCTGCCTAATCGATGATGAGCTAGTCCAGGGTGCTAACTCACTGCCCCCAAAAACCAAAGTCTATTCACTGATCTTCAATCTGTTAGTTTAAGCAACTAAGCCCATTTTCACCATTTAAGAAAAACCACCCATGAAACTCATTAGGAAATTCAACTGCACTTCAAGCACACGACAAACAAGAAAGATTCATTTGTCATCTCAGGATTATGTGAAGAACTAAGCATCTTTTTCAAAGAAAAAAAAATTCTTGACTTATATCTCACTATTCATCCAATTATCAAAATTATCCTGAAATTACTACTGACAGAGTATAGGCTGAAATTAACAGTTGTCTTTGAAGATTAGCTGAAACTAACCAGGACTCAAAACAATGAAGATTAAGGAGGATTTCGGAATCACCACATGATGTTCCTATTACTTACGGTAAGTCTGGTCTGAGTTTTTGTACCAACCTTCTACATGATTTTGGGAAAGTCTTTTTGATTTACAGGTGGGAAAATGTTACTCTGACCTCTTCTGTTAGGCACTTAATGATCTGAAAACACATGCTACAAGAAGGCCTTGGTAACAAAACAGTACTCCCATTTAACAATTTGTATTTGTAACCGTAGTCTGACCTCAGAGCAGAGAAGCTCAAAGTTGATGTAACCTAAACTGTATTCTTTATTTTTCTACTAAAAGGCAGTCTTCTACAAGACAATCTTCAGTAGAACAAAGAACCTGTCACAATCTAAAAGATGGTAATAGAAAAAAAAAAATTCAGACTACAGTTATAGAAAATTACTTAAAATGTCCCAAAGGCATCAAAGGAGAGATGCAAAAATTACAAAGCCTAGTTTGCACTCGAAGTTATGTTTTGTCCAAACAGTTGCAAGTTCTCTTGACTGCCTACAGTTTAAGAAAAAGCTCTGCTTATGGAAAGAAGTCACAAAATTCTATCTTTCCAAACAGAAATACAAACATCATTCCTCTAAGTCACAGTTTTATTGAGCTAAACAGAAGTCTTCCTATGATGGGAAATTCTCTCTTCCCCATTACCATGAGACACATGAATTTTTGCGGAAGTTTAATCATCCCACCACAAGAGACAGGAACCACGAAGTCTTGCGACAAAACGTTAACTAGCTTAGAGTAAACATACAATACTGCTGATGAAAACTGAATCAACACAGGAAAGCATCAGCTTTCCAAACCATCCTATCACTTCCCAATCTTGAATATTCATCCAAATACAGGGGAAAAAATCTGACATATCTTGCTCAACATCCAAACTAAAGAGACCTTTCAAACACAAGCTTGCAAAATAAAACAAAAAAGTTTAAAGATATTCTAACTCTAATCTTTGTTCTAGAAGATTACAAAGATTCTTCAACTGTCTCCTGGAGAAAATACATTAAGGATCCTCTCAGGAGTGCAAAAAAGTTCCAATATGAAAGCTGCTAGTGTCTAGCTGTCTCCAAATGTCAAATGGATAGAAAAAGAGCAGCTCAGAAATACTAAGAACACCAAAACAGACAGTAGACCATTGTAAATATATGTGCCTGTCTGGAGACTCAATTATGAGACGGGGGCATGGGGGAGTGGAAAGAGTGGAGAGGAAGTAATTCAAATGTTAAGAGAACCAATTTAGTCTATTTATTCTTTTTATTCATACTGAAGTTTAGCTTTCCTCCTACCCCCAGAAGCCTACTCCATTTTGAAAGCCCTCAACAAACCACAGCATTTGTTTCTGCCTTTGAAATACACATCTGATCATCTTTTATTTTTTCCCTAGACAAAGGGGTTTTTTATAAGTTACTTCTATCATAGAAATATTACTGATTTTTAAACACAATTTATTTATTCCATAAGAAACTTAAGAAATACCATCTTTGTGCTACCAGCATTCAGAAGAATTAGAATGGGCCATACTATCATATGCAACTTGATTATAAGCTCCATCTATGGTATACTATTTATTTGGTAATAGAACTGAAAGGCATTAAAAGTCTTCCTGCCATTTTGTTTTTGGCACACAAATGTCAGACAGCTACTTTTTTTTTGCCTGAGTATATTTCTATTCAATGGCATTCTATCTGCTTTGCTTCCCCCACTCCCAGAGCTGCCCATTCAAAAAATTTGCAATGCAGTGACTGAAATGCAAAGGCACTGACACTATTTCTATCAGCTATCTAGCCTCCCAAAACAGAGATCAATCTTCTAGAGAAGCTCCTCCACACTTCAAAATTCCTTCTACTTGACAATTTCTGTGCTCTTTATTACCAATACTCAGTTGGAAGACATGACCAACAGAATTAAGCAAATTCTAACATTATTCAAAAGTTAGAAGAGAGTTCTGAAATGCCAGGTTATAATAACCTACACAGTTTTCAACATAGGTTGGACTTCACAATTACTACAACTTTCCAGTCATGGAAGACAACCGTATTTCAACACAGAACAATATCCAACCATAGAAAATAATTTCATTAGTCTATACCACAAACTCAATCCATTTCTTCATTCAAGTCAAACTATTAAAAAAGCACCTCTCTTCAGAATGGAGGGGAGGAAAAGGAGCTCCTATGTCTCACATAACAACCTATAGCAAAAGGAAATCCAGTAGCCACCTAAAAAAATCCATCTAGTATCTTCAAAGACTACTGATGACATAAGGGGGGTAAGGGGAAACAACAGCTCTTTTCTTATACATATAGTAATAAAAATAATACATTTCAGGTATTTTCAATACCCATCAAATAGAAAGGAGGGGGAAAAAGAAAAAAAAAAAAAAAAAAAAATCAGTGAAGCTCAGTCACTATCACCAATGCAAAGGGGCTTTTAAGGTTCCCAGAGCATAAACTGAAGCCCAACATGGAAAAACTGAAATAACTCCCTGGATTAAGTAATTTCCAAACTAGACAAGAAGGAAAAAGCATAATAGAGCAACTTCTTTCAGTACATAGAGTTTACAACTTTATACCAGATCTTTCAAGTGGTAGAACTCGAAACTTCAGTGCCACTTTTTAATTAAGTACTGTCCAAGAGAGCAAAATTAAGTCACTTTAAGAACACAGAACATGCACAAAAATACTTCAACACAAAATGCAACTAATGCTTCTCAATTTCACCCTGAAAGACAAAATTTAACAAAAGCACATAATCTAAGCAACTACCAAGCAACTAATGCTCAGAAGCCCCCATCTAAATAAAACAAGAGATTTCTATTCCAAACACATAGAGCACTAAAACACTCAATAGATGTTTTGAGTATCCGTCAAGGGAGAATAAAACCTGCCCCATTAGTTCAACAAGCAGCAGTACAAATAAAGAAAAACAATGGTCCTACAATTCTTAATCTACAAAACGCAGATCAAAGTTCCTACCACGAGATTAACACACGAGAGCAACCCTGCAAACCCCTGGAACAGTAAAACATACACACGCACCAGTAGGAGTTGTCACCAAATTGCATGCAAAAATCCTCTTAGCTCCAATGAAGTCAGTGACTCTGATGAGACCTTTACCTTCATTTTCCATCGAAATCGTACTTGAGTCGATAGTTATAAAAGTCTTTAGCAACAGCAGCACTGGAGCGGGAGCTGAAAGGTGAAGAGAGAGATGCCCCAAGATCCCAGGCAATCACACTGCTCCCTCTGCCCCCACCTGCAGCAACATCTGCAAGAGAAACCAGCGCTAAAAGACGAAAATTAAAAAAAAAAAAAAAACAAAAAAAACACACCACCAAACAAACCAAACCAAACCAAAAACAAACGACAACAGCCGAACCCTATAGGTCTCCACCGCCCTTCCATTCAGGCCAGCGCGGAGCAGGCACATGCACACAGGGAGCCCGCAGAGCTGTCAGAGGCCACCAAGGATTAGGATTAGTTGCCCAGCAGCTACAGCAACAGAGAGCAGCGCCGCCGCTTCCCCCTCGCCCCAAGCGCCGCCAACAGCCTCGTCGCGCCCGGGGAGGGGCTCCGCACGGAACGAACGCCCCGCACCTAAAAATAAACCCTCACCCCAAGTAACCCCCTCCCCTCCCCGCCCGCACCCCGTCTCCTCAGCGCCAGGCGGAAGCGGA
>WAAD01009673.1:4771-15489 GCA_013389945.1 Fregata magnificens | reverse complement strand
GGGCCGTGCCCTCGGCCCCGCTGGCCTCCCCGCCAGCACCGGGAGCCAAACCCAGCCCCTCCGGGCCCGGGCCCATGGCTGGTCGTGGGAGAACAATCCCGTCACACCCACTCGCCACAGAGTTTTTCTTTGCCGCCCTCCACGCTCCGTGTCCCCGCAGCAGTACTTCTATGAAAACGGGTATCACACACATGGTGCAGCTGCTGTTCTTAGGGTTACAGTATACCCAGCCTAGACTTGGAGTCTAGTTAGTTTCGATTCACCAATTTATCATGTTCTTTCAAATGTTAACAAAAAAAAAAAAGACTCAATACAAAATCTTAAACACTTAAAGTGACTACTTTCAAAAGCTACAATCATGTAACCACCAACCCTTATCACTAGTTAAGTACTGCGGGGAAAAAAATGCTTTACCAATTCAGTTATGTTTACCTAGGCACCAAAGGAATATTCTTTGAAACTACAGTTCCAATGCTGATCTCCAAGGCTGGGGAAGTTTTTAAATAAAAGTAATTTCCACTGAGATAATAAATTTTATATTTAAGTTACAATGCGCAGCACTAATAAGAACAAAATGCCTTTTGGCTTTCAAGGTCAAAATCTAATGGAGACATGCTAATTGTAGGCTTTACACCCTGTTTCTAAAGGAGCATGATAACATGGTCCGGGGAAAGACAATTGCATTGACATATCATGATTAATGGCCTGTCACCTTGGCTTTGTTTTTCTTAAGCAGCAGAAGAAACCAAAAATCAGCCTTTGTCAGTTCATAAGAAGCATTTAACAGAACTAAATTTTAAACATTTTAATTAAATCTCCCAACCCATAATAGCATGCCTCTTGAATTCCTCAGCTAAACAAGGTGAAGTCAAAGAGCATACTTTCCTCTTTTGAAGCTCGTGAAGATAAATTTGTTTGAGTACTAAAATAATATAAATTCGTCAATATATTGTGAGAGGTAGAGAAGAGTTACAAGTGCTGATTTAAAGTATGGGCCCTAGATATTTGCATTCAGGAAAATAAGATGACAGCAAGCAGGTTAATTGTTTGAGAACGCCTAATGCATAATTTCAGACCTGTCCCATACAGTTGCCATGTTACTTGAATATCTATCTACATGGTTACTCCATGAAGTATCCCCCTACAAGTAGGTGGCACCATCATGGTGGCAATGACTCTTCTCCAAGATACTGCTTCTGTTAACTTCTTTGTAAGGCAAGCAAAGAACCATGTTGAGCTACTTGTGACACTAGTTATGATGCTTCAATTTCAACACAAAACTGATGCACAATAACTCATTAGGAAAAACATTTAGTTACTTTGTTAAAACAGGTAACTCTTGCTTTCAATATCAGATGTTACCATTAAACATGAAAAACTTATGTAAATATTTTCATGAAGGAAAAAACCCAAAGCCTGTAGGTTCTAATACTGTTTACATCCACAACATGTTTGGACTTCTTTATACTATGCTATGAGAAGTTTTGGGGAGAAGATTGGGAAGAAATTCTTGAATGCTACTGAGCTTGTTCACAACCGGAGCTATTGAAATCTAAATATCAGTGACAAAGTCTGCCTACTAAGAAATATTCTTTGTTCATGCATCTTAAAAGAGGAGAAGAAAGTCAAAAGCAAGCCCTACTGTATAGGGAGAACTAAAAAAACCTTCATCTCTGGGCTTAATCTCTTTCACATTAGCATACATCTGCCAATCATACATGCCTGTGATGCTGCCAGGCAGCTGAAAAGTGCCTCTTCTGCATTATACCAGGACTATATCCATCCTTGAAAGTTGTATTACTATTTCTGCCACACTCTACACCTACAAACAGTGGCTGTTTAATAAACAATGCTCAAAGTGTTTTATCCCCATCTGCTGCTGCATATTGTTTCTTAAAAAATCCTGACCTTAATGTGAGCTTGATACAGAAGAGTATTAGGACAGCCCTAATATCTTCAGGAAGCCTCATAAAAATGCATGGCAAAGGCATTATTTGGCAACTCAAAGCCATATTATTAGAATATGATTGTGGAGATAGTCTGAAATTAAAAAAAGCTTTGCTTACAGTAACCAGTTGTAAGCCAGTTGTACTTACAAATTACAATAATATTTGCTTTACATTTTTAAATCTTGTAAAAAAATTTTGCAATAAAATGCTCATCTGAATATCCAATAAGCAAACGTGTCTAGCCACAACTGAATAATTCCAGGGAAAATACATATACAAATTAGAAGAACAATTAGAAATTCAAATATGAAAGGCCAAACAATCTCTAAACTTCACAGTTAGGATCTCTTTTTTTAAAAATAGTGCTTGAAAGGATATGCAATACTGTTAGGTTTTCGGGGAAAAAGACCAAACATCCTAGTGATTGTTAGATCACTATTTTTCTCTTTCTAGTTCACAGGCCTGAAAATACTCTCTGAAAACAAGTGAACCTGCTGATAATAGGCTTGCATTTAGGAGAGCAGATTTTCATGGGCATTCAATGCTAACTTAAGCAGCCCCAGCCCCAGGCGTTCTCCTTCCCTTGGTGTGTTGTCAGGTTTATATGCCACAGCACACCACCTCAGTGTTCTGCATCACCAAATAAGAGTTCCTGGCATCNCCAAAAGTCTCCTACTTCATCTCCTGTTGATGCCCAAGTCAGACCTTTCCTTCTGCAAGTGGCCTTCAGCAGCAGGGAGCCACTAGATCATCTCAAAACCACAACCTCAAACTGACCAACACCAAGTTTATGTGGGAACTGATTCATGTCCAGAATAACCCAGCAGATCAGTAAATACAGACTTCTCAAACTGAATCAGAAGTGGGTATTCTGGCACAGCCAAGAGGGTAGAACAGGTATGGGGACCATAAATAGGTACTGCAGCTTTCACTACTTTCTGGGCTCCCTTAGGCCTTCAGGGCTGAAAACTAGTGATTTGATAAAAATCAAATTTGGTTTGATTTGAACCAAGTTTGGTTGTTTCTTTGGGTTTTGTTTGGGTTTTTTTATAGCCAGCTGTAAAAAAGTATACTTAGCTTCTGTATGAATCTAAAGGCAACCCAGAAGGTTGCTTTTAGTTGCCTTCTCCATCTTCAGAAGAATTAAGAGCCTCTGGAAGGCTTGGAAAAATTAAAAGGTAATAAATGTGTGACATTCCAGATAGTACCATCGATCAATTGGAAAGAAAGAAGGGAGAATTTGGTCTAATGGCATTAAACAGATAGGCCTTAACCTGCAGCAAGTTTATATGCAAGCTTAACTTCAAGTTTGGTTTAGTCTTCAGGATCACAATCAATTCAACTTCATCTCAACTACTCCCTTGTGCTACAGCACTACCAGAAGTAGTAAAAAAAAAAAAACCTACAAAGATACCTCCAACTGCATGGTTCACAGATTGGAGATCTGTTATACAGAATTCTGTTGAAGTCACTTTTCAGACCATAAGGGCACTTGAAATACCTGTTGCTCTGAAGTGAGCTTCCAGACCCTTTTAAAGGATCCTGTTAAAGATGCATTTGTTTAAATTCTGTTAGTGTTGAGTAATGCTAATGAAATCTACTACAAATTTTGTTAACTTCATGAGAAGTTTATTTATGCATTATAATAAGAGAAACATTTTTCTGAATCATAACATCAATAGTATTTTAATATGGACAAAGCTTTCTATAGCACTTCAGTTTGGGGCAGAAAAGGTTAATATATGATCCTTCTGTCAAAACAGCCTTCTCACCTGTTCGCTTACTTTGCTTTAGGTATAATTCAAACCACCCTCAATAGACTGAGTACAAATTAGCTTTTCTGGAAGAAAAGATTACTTTCTGTTAAGATGGACTTTCATTTGATTTAATCTCATTATTTGTCGTCTTTCATCTTGATGTCAAAACCTCACCAGTGATTTTACAGCTCTCTACAGAGTACTTGTATGACTGGAGTCAGGACAGCAGAGGGATGATACTGGAGCTTCTCATTTACACGCTTTAAATGGCTTGTATCATTTGTAAAGCCTGTATTGCATATTTCCTCCTCACATCCTTTCCATCCATGCTGTTCAATTGATAGAAGCAATCACCTCATCTCTGAATAGAATTCTCCAGAGAAAAATCCATGGTAATTCTACATAAAGTTTGAATGTTTTTATATGTGTGTATATATATATATATACACACATACGTATACACACGCACACATGTATATATATATAAAATCAGTTCACTAAGTTTAAAAGAAGACAAACAATACAATTTTCCCTGGAGGAAACAAGTACTCATTTCATTTTATAAATCTGAGCATGTTAAGATGTAAGAAACATAGCTACATTTTCAAATTACCTTAGCTCAGCCCTGGCTTGACACTGTACAATTATGCTAATTAAGGAACTTTGGTTTATGGCAGTCTTAAATCAGATTTCATTGATTTTTAAAACACCATTAAATTTAACCCTCCCATCCCATCCCTAGATAGCAGCCCTACTAACATTCTACATTCAGAGAGGGGGTGCAGCACCGCAGCAGTTTAAGTTGACATAAAATCAGGCTTTTGTGATTCTCCTTTTGCTGATGCTCAATTCTGCCCTTTCTATGTGCTGGCCCTGGCACTGTTATCTCTTGGTAATCCAACTCAGGGGGACTGATCCAGCCAAGAAGAAAGCCTACCTCAAAAAAGGCGTTACTGCTGAACTCCCAGAACTGGTACAGGAAGGCAGTGTGGGGCAGTGGCAGGACTATGGGAGCTCCAACCCTAAATCAACTTGAACTGTTGTGAACATACAATCTCAAAGGATTCAAGAAAATCTGGTTTAATCTGTCCTTCAGGGAAAGACTAGATGAATTCTTTTTCTGACCATAGCACTCAACTGTTGTCTCAAACCTGTATTTCATCTTCTATACTTTTCTTCTTGATACCTTCCATCTCTCCCACATAGTCCATACTCATCTGCCATTCTCTTCCTTCAGCTGCACGATTTTGAAATACTTAAAAATATTAATTGCATATTTTCCATAGATGTTTCCCCTCCATTTAGGGCATACAGAGCTCTTCAGCTGTTTCTGTTTTACCCTCAGCAATTGTTTTCAAAGTTGACTACTCCAGTAAAAGCTTCACTGCTAAAGCACAAGCTCTCAGAAGAAGTGCCTCTATCCTATCTACTGAGGCTTCACATTTCCAGAGACAATCCTACTCATTTTGTGAAGTAAAGAGCTAGTTTCCTGTTGCCTGTAAAAGACAGCCAAGAGATACATCCAAGGAGATTGTGCTCTATAATTGGAATATGCTGTGAAACAAGTTACTATTGGAAGCCTTAGCCGAGGCAGGCAACATGCCTTGTTAGGATGTCTGCCACCGGACAAAGGCACCACTCCTCTGCGCTGTCAGCTGCAGCTACATTCATGTTATGGCCTGAGTATAGCAGAAGGTGGAAAACTGCTCCCTCGTAAAGGTTTATGTCTTGCCGAAGGATTTCTGCAATTCGTTAAATGGGAAAGGGCAGCACCCCATTTACTTTTAAAATATTTCAGTTACATTATAGTAAGATGTTTGTGGTGGAGAATAAAGACGTTTCAACAATGAAACTATAAACAGTCAAAAAAAAAGCAGTACTGAAGTACTTTAGTTTGAATTGATTCAAGGTTAATGTGCCAAGAATTTCAGGAATGCTGCATATATTACAGACAAGTAATCTTGCCAAGTCTCTCAGCACTTGGAAATTCTTTTTCAAGACTATTTGTGGGGGTAAAATGGGGTGAAGGTAATGCTCAATAAGGAGCTGGCAGTTAATAAACAGATGTTTATGTAGTTATAAGATTTCAGCTCCTGGCAAGAATAAGATAATTTGTTTGATAAAACAGTTAAGCGTAATGTGTTGGACTGTGTAATTTTATTCACACTCAGAGCCAAAAATTTTATCAAGTGAAAGCATGCAGTAGCTTTTCAGGTTGGGAGAAATTAATTATAAACTTTTGTTTTACAGGAGAGCTCACATTCCACTTTCCTTTTTATTTTCAGAATTACAACTATGTGTATGTAAATGGAAGTCAAGTATTCAGAGGGTTTCTTCCTCCCTTATGTCTTAACAAAAGTGGTCTGAGGTCACATTTTTGAAGCTGGTAGAGGTTACTGATAAAAGCAATTAACGTAGCGTGCTTCTATTCCAACTACGTGCTCTAGAGTAAGAGACTTCTAACCTTAAGGTAACCTCAAGTGGTGAATTGAAAAACTAAATCTGTATTCAGATGCATTCTTAATCGACCCCAACAATAATTCTGCAAGGGGAGGACAAAAAACTGTACACATAGGTTACATAACACTTAAAAACTTAGTGAAGTACACTTAGTAAAAATACCCAAATTTAACAAGGTTGTTCTGACCTGGTTCCCTACCCAGCTACGCAAGCTTGTGCTAGGACAAAACGGAGGTGGGAGCAAGTGCTCAGAAGTGTTCCTATGCCACTGCTGATGCATATCAAACTTCAGCAAAAGGGAATAAAAAAACCCGAACATCCATTTCAGGGCAGCACAAAAAGGCTCCTGTCTGCCTTGGAAATAGGTACTAGAATATTTTCCAGCAACATCACCATCTTTAGCTTAACTCTTACATTAAATAATAGATCACATACTCAAGTCCATACATCACCAAGGGTTGGATACAGCCCCAACTGAAACTGGCAGGAGTGGATATGGGAGGGAAAAACCCCATGGCTATATCATATGAATTGGGAGGGTATATTCCATCAGCCTGTCACAATGGGAGGGTTAAAAGGGCCCTGAGGTGCCCCTCTCTCTCCCTTCCAGTAAATCAGTGACTAACATCAGCTGCATTCTGTGCATGTGCAACAAGCCAAGAAGCACCAGAGGGGGATTTAATTTTAAAAGAGTTGAAACTTGTACCGTATGCCCTCCTCCCCACCATCTGGCTAGTGGGGACATTCTGTACAAATTCAGCATGCCAACTGCATATTCAGAAGGAAAAAAAAGAAGTTTCTCTTTCAGTAAAAATATTAGGCGGTTCCCATTCCATCTTTAAGGGCCTCCAACGTAATCCAGATCTATTGAGGAGTTCCGAGGATACAACCCTATTTATAGACCATAGAAACCGGCAGTGATAGATCAGTGAAAAGCTTGTTTCCTATTTGAAGTTCAGCCTAAAGTAAATTATAACCCTAAAGATTCTATATACTATTTGAAAAGTGCCCAGAATCTGTTTATATCTAATCAGAGACATGATTTCTATCATATATATCTTACATATTTCATATAATATATTTAAGGTCAGAAGATTATCATACTATCATTTTACAAGATGTATTAAGATATTATTGTTATGAGATCTTATTTATCATATCACATCAAATATATCTTACATGGTATATTTCTACGATTCCTATCATATCTATGACTTAATCATAAATCTATGCTTATATCTATCATTAGTCTATCTATCATTAGGTTGTATCTAATCATATATCTATCCAGCCATATATCTATGGCTTATTTAATATGCTGAACTAAAGATATCAAACTGTAAATGTTTCTGATTCATCACTTATTGACCTGTGGAAAATCATCCATCCAGGGAGAAAAATAAAACTATCATTGGAAGCCTCTGACATTGTAGGAGCAACATGGATTAATTAGAAGTACTTATGTGTGTATGCAGCGGGAACCAAAATCTTGATTTTGCTACTTGAAGTTGCAAAACCAGACTCCTAGAGAATTTTCTTCAGTAGATACAGATTCCAGTAAGCCAGGTGTTTTTAAGAATTTGTCTTTCATATCTCCCATAATTTTCACTCCAAATTGTTTTCCTTTTTTGAAAAGTTGATCTTTGGTTGTTTACAGCCTCACATCTTCAACATGTGTAAACAGTCTGATGCTGTTTTTCACTTCCTGGGACAGACTACAAAGGATTTTAAATAAGCTAACATTAGCGTTTCAGTTTTTCCTGTTGATAAAGTCTGTTATATCCTAAGCCATAGTCTCACTGGAATATCTGAAGAGAGAGCTAGGTTTGAAGAAGTTAAGCTTTGCAGCAATTAAGCTATTACATCCTGCAGAGTCTAATCAAGATCCTACTTCTGAGGTTAAAGCATAAAGAATGCAGAACTGTAACAGAGAAACTGAAAATGAACCTTAATGATTCTATGAAAATCAGTGAGAAAAAATAAGGTCCATTTTTAGATTCACCAAAACCTTCATGTCGCATTTTCTTGTACGGTTTGTGACAAAAGGAAAACCACCATTTTTTTCCCCTCAAGTCCTAGGCCACTTAAAGAAATACATCTATTTTGAAGAAAAGAACAAGTGACTTCATACATTTCTGCAGCCCTTCACACAATGGCTTCTGACCCCAACAGGAACTTTTTAGCAAATATTTTCTTGCACGTTTACTGCAGGTATAGAAGCTTCACAAGCACTTATCTTTAAACAGTACTTTGTTGTTGTTGTTGTTACATTTACATGATTTTGAACCAGCCTAGTCATTTGTGACAGTAATTCCATTCAACCTTTTAAAATAGCTGTGGCATGACATCCTGTCCTTCCATGTAAAATTAGCCCTGCTCAAACACGGTGCCTCTTGGAGCACTGTAATCGAAGGAGCAACTACATGAAATTTGTTCATGTTTAAAAGTTTCTAACTGAGTTTCTTCTGAGTCCTATATATAGCATGGTTGCAAATATATTTTTTTTTTTTTATGTTAGCCCTCATTGAAAATACCACACATTGCTATGAAAGGCAATTACTATTAAGATTGCTATCACTAATTCAGGTTCCTCCCTTTGTCCTAAGGACTGAGTTCAGGCTGTAGTAGCCTATAACAATCTTCCTGTGGATGCAAACACCATAAAGAAAGAGGCATGGCATGGCATGAACACCAGAGAAAGACTACAACCAAAAGCCTGATTCCTGTAATACTGCTGTGTTATAGCATTTGCAGTTCCTGGGCTTTAATATCATATCCTTTGATATTACATGCTGGTTGCTGGAACTGTGCAATTATATCAAAGATGTTTGCCTACGCTGAAAAAAGTTTCTAATCCTTTCAGTTGCATAGAAAAGCTTGAAAGCATGAACCTCAAAACTTGAATAGAAAGGCCAAATGAAGTTTCTCTGAAAAGAAATCAGAATTTGAAAGGCTAAGTCATTTTTGTAATTGTTGGGTTTGACAGTCCTGGAATTTCTAGCATTCAAAAGCATTTTCAACTAGCCTTTTTTAATGCCTCTTAAGCATTTTCTGCTCTAATTAATTTTAAAATATGGTAAAAAAAACCCCAGGCTGCTATGTTTCAGTCTAATTTCCTCGGGAGAAATGTGAATATATACATGTGTTACTGAGTGCGCATGAGCCCAGTACCTCTTAGTTGTAACACATGTTCAGTACATCTGATGGTGTGATAAGGTAGTTTGACAGGGCACAGCTGAAGAAATTTAATTAAGAAAACAGGCATCACAAGCATCTGTTTGATTGTCTCAGAACTTTAAATGCTACCTAAATTTTGGTGGGTTTCTTGTCTTTCGGTGGCGTTAGAAATGCTAACATGAAGGTCCCGTAAATTAAATCTAACCCATCTGTATCTGGCAGACTTATTCACAGTTTAAAAAGGGAGGAAACAGTGGGATGGGACAGGGAGAATTTTTTAATTAAAAACAACATGTTTCATTTGTACACAAATAAAGCTACAGTAATGGAATGTATCTTAGTTTTGAAATCTTTTCTCTTGGCCTTCAATCCTTGACATACTTGTGTTTACATATACTGCTCTACCAGTTATTCAAATAATGCTGTAAAAGTCCAGCTTAGCCTCCTCTAATCTTTAAGCTTTTACTGCATTGCCTATTCTGTTAAGGTTTTTCATTTTACTAGATTTCAGAAGTGGCAGCCAGCCTGCTCCACTTCCCCCCCGCCCCGAGCAATAGTTGTCATCAGCAGCCATTCAGTCATGATACTGGCCTAAGTGAAAAACCTGACCATATCTGATTGAGATGATATCAGTGTCACTAAAAGTGCCTCAAGGAAAAATAATATTTCAGGAGATGTAATACAATCCTATTTTAAATGTCAACGATTGAAGAATTCTTCAGCAGACTATCTCATAAATTTCGACTCCAAAAAATAAATGAGCGTTGGCCATTTAGATTAGTAAGTTTTCAACTTCTTAAAATAAGAATAGTATGAACCGTTAGTTAAGAGCTGCCACAGTCCATAAGCAGCTACATAAGTTCTTCAAGATGCTAAGGGACCACAGCTCCTCTTCGCCTTTGTCAAAAAGGCAAAAGATCAACACCTTAAGATGAGGATCCTTGTTTAGTGTAGTGCTTCCTTCAAGTGGTTTGTATTAGTTGCTGGTTTCTTACAACAATACCAAAACCTGCTCATCTGAAAATGTGTGTATATAGACAGACATAGCATATGCTTGAAAAATTGACTAGTCATGTCTGACACAAAGCAGCGAAGACCCAGCTTATATTTCAACCAAAGATGGTAATTCAACAAAGATGTTTATCTGAAAGGGCAAAACATCCAAGCTTCAATACCAATGATCATAATTCAAGAAGAAAATCTACTTAGGGGGAAAAAAGAATCCACACATCCCTGGAAGACTTCATACAATCCTGACAGGAATTTCTGTGCGACTACAGTAGAAAGTCTAGCATAAAGCCAAACCAGAGCAAATGTGGATTTCTTCTGATGCAGTCTCTCAAATATTGATCCAAATGAGCTTAGAAGAAGCTAA
>WAAD01009672.1:63455-76572 GCA_013389945.1 Fregata magnificens | reverse complement strand
TAGGGGGGAACCACCCACACCCACACACATTCTCCCCCAACCATTTTGTCAGAATTCTTGAGAGCTTAAGGTCTCCATGCTTGGAAAACCAGTTGTTAAACAAAATAAACTGCGTGCAGGAAGGAGTGAAATTTAAAGTCATACAAAGTTCAAAAAGGATAAAAAGAAATACAAAGAGCTTATTCTCAACACCAAGCCCCTACACTAACACTGAGAATTAATTCAACTCAGACTGGAGGCAGAAGGATCCCACTTTTTTTTTTTTAAATATGATTTTCACTAAAATGAAATATCCCATATATAACATTTCAGATCAAGTTATCTTTTATTATTTCTATTTTTAACATATGGTGCAGGAGTATATTATGTTCCCTGCTTGTAAAGCACTCAACAACCAAAACTAGGTATTTTTCCTATACATCCATCCTGAGGTTGTATTTTGCAAAACAGAGGAGGTCCTGCAGATACCCTGTTTAATTACAGAAAACAATGGTCAGGTCTATTCTGCAGAGAAGAGCCCCATCTTAGCAATCCCAGCTTTACCTCCAAGCAAGCTGCTGATTCTACACTGGGCAGCATAATATCATGCAGAGATACTAAGCAGAGTTTTGTTCTGGCAGTGCTGTAAGTGCTAATTAGCCTATATACCTTTGTGTACTAATGCAGCTAAACTTCTTTCAGTTCTGACACTAACTTGTTTAACACTTGCTTGGGGATTTTTACAAGGTGCTCATTATATGATATATATATGCCCAAAGGATCTGCAAAGTGAACCTGGTAATAAGTGATGCTGTGGGAAGGGAAAAAAATAAATAATAACAATACCAGTAAGTTTTAAATGTATCATTGCCTTGAGTACAGGAAATGTACTTATACCCTGGAGTATTATAGAAATGGGCACCTATATCTTGCTTTACAGCAAAGTAATTTGGAAAGTACATAGTGTGAACAAGAAGGGCTCGTGTGATGTGTATGATGTACTTTTCTGATTTGAGTGGTTGTGGGGAACAACAGAATGAAATTAATGCTCTGCTTTTGCAAGGAAAATAATGTGTGAAACAATTCTGTTTCGTCCAATGGCCCTGACAAAAGCATGGCTGATTGCGTTTTTTTAATGAAAGTTAAGGTTTAGCTGCTCAGCATGAACTCCAACTTCTGACACAGGATTTATTTCAGCAAACCAACGGATCTTAAAATACAACTTACCTGTTATCCACTCAAATTCAAATACATTAGTAAAATGTTTAAAAATCCACCCTTTTTTCCTTAGTGTTTTCTTGGCATCAGTGTGTGCGTTGCATATCTGCTGAGTGTTAGAAGTTTTATTAACAAAAGTGGGAGCAGATGAGTGAATGCTGGTCAGATCTTGCCTTGAAAAGCGTTCAGGCTATCAGGGGCAATAGCAAAAACTAAAATCTGCCTATACAAATACTGACGGCTTGTCAGGGACTCAAAAACTGCCTCTGCTTTACACAGCTTAGACTTCTAGCAGTTGTCAGTTTTCAACAAGGTCTGTAGAAGGAGTAGCTGTTGGCATGTGGAACATCATTCAGTCAGTGATGAAATGAGTCAGAATGTGCAGTCCCACTCATCCCTATGGCCTGGATGAATGAGTCCAGAATATCTAAATCTCACTAACTCTCAGCAGTTCTATTTTTGAAGCCTTTACTCTTTAGCTGCATGCTAAAGAAGAAAAGCTGTGAGCAGCCTTCCGCTTCATCAGGATTTATGTTTGATACGCTGGTGTCAGAAGTAGAGCATAAAGTCATGCAGCCTCTGTTAGAAATTATCATCCTTTCTCATAAACAGCTGAAGTGAAATTGTAATCAACGAAGTAAAACTTTTGCAAAAAGGCAACTGGGGAATTCTGCCTCTGGTTAAGCTCATTGTTGGCTGCACTGGAGAAGTGTGCAGTTGATTCTTTCTAAGATGTTAACTTCAGCCATGAACTTTCAAGAGTCACTCTGGCAGAGGGCTCTAGTAAAAGTCCAATTGTTTGCTAAGCTGCTTGTCCCTGTAGACAAATGAATGTTAAAATAACTTCTGATGAAACTTTAGCTTCTGGCTGGCTCCTAGCCTGTTACCCAGCTGTAGCAGCTATGCCATTTGAGTGCCAGTTTTCAATTCTACTTGATTAACAATTCATGCAGACCATGGGATGGTTGAGATGGATGTTAAACACATCGGCATGCAGAGGATTACCACTTCAAGTGGGTTTATTGTTGGCACCTGCAAGCTGCTGTTTTGCTAACCATTGTTACAGTGCCACTGATTATCTGGGAGAGGTGTGACACCAGGCACTAGACAGATTTCAAAGTAATGTGTTGCTCAGTAAAATTGATCTGGAAATTTGAAATACGGAGGCCGTTTTACCCTCAGAATGAAAAGGAGCTGTGAGCTGTAATGATCTGCAATGACCTTAATGCTTGAAACTGCCATCTGCATGCTGAAATATGCATGTTGTGATATACTTGTATTAACTATTACAGTACCTTTGCGATGTGCACGCAGAGGCTGTTCTCTCTGCTCTTACCCAAGGGCTGTTGTATGGCAATCCCATGGCAGTCTTGTATCCAACATTCTTGTGTAGCTTTCCCAAGGAAATGGTAAGCCATTCATTTTGGCATCATGGTATGTGAGATAATTTTAACTAACTCAAGACGTCATTTTTCTCTGAAGAAAAATTTGTATTCTTCATGGAATTTGACAACTTGTTATTTCAGATACTCCCTCTGCATCTGGTAATTTGGTTCTTAGATTGGGACATAAAAGTATGTCTTCTGAGGTTTGAGGAATTGCATTCAAATCAGGATTAATTCCATGAAAACGATCTGGGAATTTATTTTTTCTATTTCATCGGGGCAGGGAGCAGTGTGTATATGTAAATTATACAGACCCATGAATTCTGTTCAGTTTTCCACAGCAAAAATAGCATGAAGACTAATGGGAACATGAAGTAAGTTGTTTAACTAGAAAAGCATTAACTGCCAAGTAATTCGTGAAAGGTTTCAGAGTTACAAAGAAAAAGGATAAGGAACTAATGAGAGGACACATTAATATGTATTTGTTATTCCAGTGGGTTGGATTTACTGTCTTTAATACTGCTGAATCTCATCTGTCATGTTAATAGCATGTCAGGTTGCCAGCTCAAAGATCTCAGTGATACGAAATGCATGTTTGCTCTCAGGGAGGATAGGAAAGAACAAGCTAAGGTTGTGGGATATATGGAGATAGATGTCGGAAGGATAGGGTTAGCACCTGGGCTACACTCTTATTTCCTGAACTGAGACTAAACACTTTCACAGTCTCTTGCTGGGGCAGCAAGTTTCAGGCTGTCCAAATATAAGGCCTGAAGTATAAAGGATAAAGTATTATTTGTTCTGCTACATGATGAATGATTGTTTATAAAATAAGGCTGAATGCATCTTTCTTCCCTTTCTCCCCTCCCAGAAAAAAGGGCTCAGATCAGAGGGAAAAAAAACTTTTCTAGGTTTCAGTGGAGAATGTTGTTGTTGTTGTTGTTGTTCCTCGGTGGGTGTAGTCTTGATGGCAATAAGGAAACTTTGGCCAGAGCTGGTCAGGTTAGCTGTTGCCAAAAATTTACACTATTTAAAGGCACAGTCAGTTAGGTTCTCAGTATCTTCCCACCAGAAAGGTGAATATTCAGATCAGATAAAGTTTACTGTCTTCCAGAAGTAACCTCTTTACCTTGTAGGCTTATATAATGCATTTTGACAATTTAATTACTTGCTTATTTTCTTGAGCTATACACACAGTTTGATTGAAATGGGATAATTGCTGAAGAGCAAGTGTAATGATAGGTCTATTTGCTATCAGAAAAATTGCTTTTCCCAGAGCCAGGCTCGCACAGCAGAAATTCCCCATGCTGGTATTTCTTCCTAGCTAGGAATCTCTGAGGACTTCTATCTCATTTCCTAGGTCATCAGTCATAGGCAGGTATAGGTTGAATTTAGGCTGCAGAATGAGGACGTATTTTCCTACATCCTGTCCAAATTCAGATTAATGCCTTGTGTGACAACAAAACAAAAACTAATTCCTGGCAGGAGAGGAACGCTCACATCTACAGCCCAGATGCTTCTGCTGATTTGCTTACTGGAGCGGCTTTTTCTTTTCTAGCCTTCTGTGCTTGCAGAAGTAGCTACTGCTGTACATTCCCTGCTATGAACTCTGCTATATGATTTCGGGACTTTCCTAAAACACTTTAAGTTTTCTCAGTTGCAGCCAAAAGAAGGGAAGTAGCTGTCTGCCCTGATACGTCCCTACAGCATCTCCCTCTGTACTGTTGTGTGAAAGGGTAGACATCAGAAATACCACTAGGTTTCTTGTCTCTTTTTTCCCATTCCTGCTCTGTTCCACTATTTACTGTCATGGTATGTTGCTGTGCCAGTAAGATCAGCAACATAAATCAGTTAAGGATATGCAATGGTAATTGTTCTTTGTTCTGCCAGGCAAAAAAAGAATCCCTGACAAAAGTGCAAAGCTATACTTCAGTACAGCTTGTAATCGTGTAGATGTGGCAGTAGCTGTCACAACGATAGTGTATTTGTCTATATATAGCTCAAAGCTTTAGCGAATGAACTGCTTAACAAGGATGGAACTGTCTTTTGAAGGTACAGGCTGTTGTTGGCCGGGACAGTGGGTCTTTACAACTTTTTTCTGACCTTGCATTCAGTACAACTGGGTCTGATACCATTTGGCATAGCATAAATCAGAGGAGATCCACGAAATTCAGTGCAATTTCTGCACCAGTGTAAGGTTATGACTGGGCTCTTTCACCAGGAGAGAGCAACTTCCTTTTGGATTTGTTGATTCACAGTTCTTTTCAGTTTGGTGTTTGAGTACACTTGATTTTAGTCTTTCTTTTTTCTTTCCCCCACATTACGTATTACTTGCCCTTTTCTGTTACTTGTCCTCTTCAGCATTCTTCTTTCCTCTTTCACAATAGCATGCTTTTGGACTGGGTGTTTTTTTGCAAGACTATTTTCTTAAAGACCAGATTACTGTAGTCAAATTCAAGTAAGTGACTTCAATAGAGACTTCACTGAGTGGAACATAAATCCAACGATGTATAAATACAAGCAACAGTTTTAAATGATCTATTTATCTTTTTTGGCCTAAAACTCTCTGAAGCTATAAGAAGGAGGATGTGGGAAAACATCTTACCAAAAGTGATTTTTTTTTTCTTTCTATTACTTGTTTTTAATTTATTTTTTCAGAGAAGTACATTAGTAATTCATAACTACCAGCTAAAGAAAATCTGATTTAAAAAGGAAACACAATACAAAACCTTCGGAGACATGTTTGCTCAACTGAAAAGTAGTGAATAACAGTAGTGTAATTAGGGTGAAAGGAGTCTTGGGGGAAAAAAAAAAAAAAAAGAAAAAAAAAAGATCTCAGAGCTATTTTAAGATCTTAGGTCATGAGTTAGGTCATGAGCTTCTTAGCATTTGGTGTGGTATCTGAGTAGACCCTTGGATTATAGATCAGGACAGGTGCAGAAGACTGTACTATAAATACTTTTACCCTTAAGGAGTTCACAAATTTCTTGAATGACAAACTGGACAGAAACATATTAGTTCTGAAGAGGAAAATTATTAAAATAATTTTAGAAGAATTTAAAGCTTTATTTTCTGTCAAGTCGTCCCATAGTTCTTAATCACAAAAACTGAAATGCTCTTCACAGTTACCTTAGAAATGTTACGGGAAACCTTCTACAGAGTTACAGCGTGTATTTATTAAGCATGGCTGGCATGTTCAGGGGTATTTCTGTACTCATTTGCTGCCTATTGAGCTGTGCAGAGAAGTGACAGTCAGAATTCCTACCTTCTATTTTAGGGCCTTCTCTTGCCTTACAGATGGAGCATATATGACCAATTCCCTCAGGGGAGGTTTTGCCATTTATACACTTCTCAGAAATATTGTCCCTGAGCTCCCTTAGTGCAAAGCTCTCAAGAGATCCTTACAGGATAAAATACACTAACTGTAGTGGTAAAGCCTGCCTAATTTCATCAGTATCTATTGTTTTATTTGTTTTCCAGGTGAATACAGATGTTTTCAATTTCCTGTTTTTGATGATATGCCACACTCATGTTGCTGCTCCCTTTGTCCAAAATGAACCTTCCAGTTTTACAAGGGCTGCAGAGGTCTCAGAGACCTTTGAGAAATTAGTTTGTGTTTTATTTATATTTGCCTCCCTATGAGGGAACACTCCACTTTTCAAATTACACATACAGGCCTATGAGTTCACTCTGACTGACCTAATTTGAATCCTTAATCATCTTTTAAGAGGCATGTTTTCGTAGAACTGGCAGAACCAGTTATAGTATAAAATTTGGTGTCATTTCCTGCATATTCCCTTAAAACAAACAAACAAAAAAAAAAGTGAAGCAGAAAAAAGAAAAGGAAAAGCAACTCCAAGGGTTTGTTTGAAGTTTTTCCAAATGAATATATGCACCTACCCTTTTGTCTGTTACCAGAATCAACAGTGTGAACTCCCTTTGACCGGCCCAATCCATGCACAAAAAAGCAGGTCCTTCTCAAGGCAAATTTCTGTCTATGTCAAGGGATATTTGACATGACAGAAATATCATGATAGGAACGGGTTCCAGCCTTGCTCTGGGAAACAATACCACATTGTCAGTAAGCCTGAAGTGCAACATCACCTGCTCGTAGGAGGAGGAGTGAATTTCAAAAACAGTATATTCTTCTCTGGTTCTTAGTGTTGGCTGTCTTGATTTTCTAAAGAGCCTAATTAAATTAACAGAATTCAAAACAAGTGCAGTAGGTACTCCCCAGAAGCAAGTAAAACTGCTGCTAGGGAGTTCCTGCACCATTTGTCAATGAGAGAGATGAGATAGCCGCTGTGGTGGAAAAAAAAAAGGTAACAAGTAATATTACAGAAAGGCAAAGTTTGTGCTGCCTTCTTTTTTCAGTATGCAAAAATAATTTGTATACAGTCTTTCTTCACACACCAATTAAAGAGGGAGAGACTATACAAGCTATTTGATTTCCAAGCCTATCTTTCTTAGCCAGCTGGAGCAGAAATTTCCAAGCAATTGAAATTGTTAATGAAAGGTATAGCAAGCATGTTTACACGTGTCTGTACTTTTCATATTCTCTCTACAAGGAAAAAAAAATTAAATCACTGTCAGCCAGTTCAGCCCCATGGATACAGGGTCATCTGGATATAAACAAAGCTTATTAATTGGACATTTTCATGTAAGTGGAACCTCAAGATTTTGTTTTTCTGTGGAGGCGATAGCATCCTTGAGGTTTGGTTTTTTTAAAAAAAAACTTTGAGCTCCTTTTCTTCTCCCCATATCTCATACTTTCTCACGTATCCCAGAGGCCCCCATGTCATGGCTAACATTCTTTTAGAAAAATGGAGCTGCACAGGAATTCTTTAAGAGCCTATCGGCACCACTCCCAAATTAGCCAGACAGGATACTGTTTGTTTAATTTCGCAAGACATTTGCTTTCCCCAAAGCCAGAAGAGCTACCTCAGTGAATTCCCAGCCATGATACGCTACACTTTTTAAAGAATTTTTTGTGGCAGAGGAGTAAGTTCCCCTAAACTAGGAACAAAACATACTAATACATTTCATAATGTGGTCAGGTTGTTGAACAATATTCAACTAGATGTCTTTTAAATATTCACTATACTGACCTCAGAAAAGCCCTAATCTGTTCTAATTGGCTATATAGTAAAGGCAAGATAAGTGCAAAGAGAAAAACTACACTTCAGAGTTGGCTGTGACTAAATCTGCAGACTTTTTCAATAGTCTGTTGTCTGGTGTTTTTAAACATTCTGTGACAGTGCAATGCTGTTTGTATTTTGATGGGTTTAAATAGTATTTTTGGGGAACTGATAGATCGGGATGAATGAACAATATTGTCTGTATAGAAAAGAGACAATTTCACCCTCTAGAAACATTTTACTTCAGAATTTTTACTATTATTACTATTATTGTCATAGGAGTTTGGTTAACCAATGCAGTGAGAAAGGAATGCAGTGAGAAATCATCTTTTCTTTAAGTAGGCATAAGGAAAGCTTCTACTTTGCCAGGGGTCTTCCGTGCTCTCTAGTAGCAATGCACATGAATCCCTGTGCCTAGTTGCGAGCCTCTCTGAACTTCGTATACTTCATAGCCGAATTCAGAGTATGGCCTTTCTCAGGAGTAGGGGAAGATAATTGTTGGTCTGAACCCTGATCAGGGGGCTTTGCTATCTTGTAGAGCTGAAGCTTCATGGTGTGTCTTGTTTAAGCTCTCCAGGAGCTGGCCTCCAAGGCCTGCTTTGCAAATCCAGCTCTTATTGCCCTGGCAAGTACAGCAGGCCAGAAGCCGTAGGACATTCCCTCCTGCTGCAAAGTAACATCAGTTCAGCTGATCCAGTGACAGCACCAGGGAGCAATTTTCTGTTACAAGTACTGAGCGCAAAGAGGCTGCTTAATTTTCTCTTTGTGCAACCCAGATCCTGTGGGGCTCGTGCACGTCTGTGTACTTTCTGCGCTGTACAAGGGAGCGTGCATTGTGGGGACAGAGCGTGTTGTGTCTTGCTCGTTGTGCTGATGAGACTGTGAGAGACCCGCCAGAAGTGAAAATAGGTCTCCACTTAATTATATGTTATTTTGATAATTGTCTTTGCTGCCTGTCTCTCCCTGGCATTGCAGGAGGAGTGTGCAAGCTGTCTCTCAAGCCAATTTCTCTGTCCCAGCTTCTCCTGGGCTCCATCCCTCATGGCTCTGGCTACCCCCAGGAGGGCAGCCGACCCGCCACTGTCCCAGTTGAGGGGCGTTGTAACTCTCCTCTACCTTTTCAGTTCAGTGTTGGCGCCCATTGCGTGCGCAGCAACGAGGCACGTCTCCCTGCGGAGCCCGAAGTCCCAGCGAGGTACTGCAGAGGAGGGCTGTAGACGTGGGAAGCACTGGCAGCCGCTGGTAGCTCTGCTCTGCCCCCGCACCGCCTGGGGAGGAGTGGAGAGCCCTCCTCTGCCCCGATCGTCATCTCTCCCGGGGGTCTGGGTCGCACCTCAGCCCCTTCCCCCTCGGTGTGGGTCCCGGCGGAAGCCCAGCCCTGCCCGCAGCCCTGCCCGCAGCCCTGCCCGCCCGGCCAAGGCCTCGCCGCGAAGTCTGGTCTTCGTGCTCGGCGCTGTACGGGCCACTCTGCACCCCGGCGCAGCCTGACCGCTCAGTAGGGATGCCCCCTCCTCCTCCCCTGCCTCTGGCTGCCGGGGGGAAGGTCTTAAAACGCATTCATTCCGTACGTGCATGCAGTTAACCCCTTACTGCCCCTCCAGCTGCCCTCGCCCCCGCAGCCCCGCGTGTTCCCCTGCTGCCTAGCGCGGCCGGCTCCACCACCCTCCTGCTTTAAAACAGATCGATTTCCACGGGTGGGGACGGCTCCAGCACGGGGCTGCTGTCACCCACACGCCCTGCCCGCCCCGAGCAGCCTGCGCCGCCGTCTCCGCTCCCCGGGCTCCGACTTGCTGCCCCCTTCTTTTTTTTTTTTTTTCCCCCTCCCTTCCCAGGAGTAGCAGCGAAACGTCCCGTCCTGCCTTTTTGGAAATGGGAACAAATTGCTCCCCCGCCTTACCTCGCCCATCGCATCCCATATATAGTCATATCTACGGTCAAATGGCAGGCAGCAGCGAATGGGAGCGCTGAGCTTCCGAAAAAAGACGGGGGGAGTGAGAGAGGCAAAGGGGTAGGGACGAACGGAGGAGGGAGGGAAAAAAAAAAAAAAGTCCTTTCCAAAAAAGTATTGGATGTCTTGAGGAATGCAGTCAGCCCCCNGGTCTCGGACTCGGGGCTGTCCCGCAGCTTTTCAAGTTTTGCTTTCGGGTGCAATTCGCGCGGGGACGCGCCCTAGCCCACCGCCGCCATGGATGCCATCAAGAAGAAGATGCAGATGCTGAAGCTGGACAAGGAGAACGCCTTGGACAGAGCCGAGCAAGCCGAAGCAGACAAGAAGGCAGCGGAGGAGAGGAGCAAGCAGGTCTGCACCGAGGGCCCGGGCGCGGCCAGCGCTGGGGCGCAAGTCTTTCCAGACTCCTCTGGAACTCCTCTCTCTCTTTCCTTTTTTTTTTCCCCCCAACATACCTTGTTGTATTCTCCCCCCCTCGGCCCCCCCGCCTGCAGAACTGGTTGAACTTTTCTTAAGGCAGAGCTTCACCCTGGCAGCCCTTGGCTGGAGGTTCCCAGGGAGCCGGCAGGAGGTCGTATCCCCGGTCCCCCCCCAGCACCCCAGCTGGGGAGCGGGGCCCTGGGACAGCCACATGGCCTCTCTGCCTTTGTCATAGGGGCACGGCTGGGAGAGGCTGCCTCGAGCACCTGGTTGGCAATGGACAGGCGTGCTGCGATTTGGCAAAGGACACTCAAAGCTGTGTTTGTTCCCTCCAGCACCACCCAGCAGACTTGTCCGATTCCAGCTGCCCCCACCTCTCCCTTCCAGATGTGTGTCCCATTTTCCTGGCCTTCTCCAACCCCCCTCCCTTACTCCTGGGGCTTTATTCGTCTGGGGGAGGCGGGCACATTGGTTGCACGTTTCTGGGAGATCCTGAAGGAGGAGGGAGGAAGGGAGAGGGATTTAAACATTAATTTACCACTTTTCTAAGCCCAGGGAGAAACATATTTGTGCATTGTATTTCCTCTTGTGCACCTAGTTAGAGGATGACATTGTGCAATTGGAAAAGCAATTGCATGTGACGGAGGATGCAAGGGACCAAGTGCTGGAAGAGCTACACAAGTCTGAGGATAGCCTCCTCTCCGCAGAGGAGAATGCTGCCAAGGTATCGTGCCCTTGCCGCAAGCAAAGAGAATCTAACTGTCTCTCCTTCTCTCTCTCTCTGTCCGTCTGTCCTTTTCTGTCTCTTCTGCACTCGCACTTCTCCCTTTGCACGATCACGTTGCCTGCTGCACCTTTTCCTGCCCGCCCTCCCTCCCCTCTCCACCACTTTCCACCCGTATCACAGCTGGAGGACGAGCTGGTGGCTCTACAAAAGAAGCTGAAGGGCACTGAGGATGAGCTGGACAAATACTCCGAGTCCCTTAAAGATGCACAGGAAAAGTTGGAACTGGCTGACAAAAAGGCCACAGATGTAAGTTACCCCCATCCCTTTCACCACCACCCCAGTACAGAAACCACACGCTCCGTCTGCACAGGACAGCCGGGACTCGTACCAAGCAGCTCTCCAAAGCTGTGCTGAGGGCAGAGTCCAGGCACCTCCTGGGCAGGGAGGTGGGAGACACAGCACTGCCTCCTTGCATGAGGTTTGCACGCTATCAGAAGGCATTTGATTGGGTTTCTGCTCACTTGACGCGTGCTTTTCATGTGTATTTGCCTCTCTAGACATGAAAGTAAAGAAAGGTTGGATTCTGTGTTCAGATGATGGGGAAAACAGCTCAGGCTGGAAGAACACTGTCTTGATAGTGAAGCAGAATCAGAAAGTTAATAGCAAGTAGATCCAGGAGAGGGGGATCCAGAAGAGCAAGAGCTGCTAGTTCTGTCTTCAAGAGAGCTGATCCTAGGTGTGCATGCGCTAGAACTGCTGCTGGATACTAGTTTGGCTCACTCCCTGGTCCCTGAGATAAAAGATCCTCTCCTAGTTTTTTTGTTTTTTCCCCTGGAAATCACTGGAACTGTTTCACTTGTCAAAAGTTCAGCCTGGTGTGAGAGAAAATTGTCCGGAAGATGATACTTGCTAGGGTTGCAGTTCAGAGGACAGGGATCCTGGGAGCAAGCTGGGAGATATATATAGCTCAGCACTTTATATGGTAATAATGCAAGAGCTTGTGCCTCTCCCAGGCCCTCATCCCACCCACCTGTCTGCCCCTGACATGCATTTAATGTATTGCATGCATGGAACTATGCGAGTTTACTGTCTCTCTAGTTAAGGTCCAGATCTTTATGGCTGCTGCTGTACAATCCAATTCCCTCTGAGTAAGTCTCAGGTCTGAATTACAGGATTAGGTGAAACCATAGTATTTCCAAAACGATGGCCATCCTTTTCCTATAACTCAGCTTTAAAAATTAACCTCAAAGCCATAATAAAAAGAGGAGTTGCCACAGATGAAGCAAGCAAAGTATTTCAGGGGGAGGAAGGATACTTTTAGAAGGGGAAATATTACAAAAACCAAGTTTGCATGAAAGACAACATGCTTTTATTTTACTTCTAAAATGAACAAAGGGTAAAAAAAGTTTAACTTCAGTATGGCAATTAAGTTGTATAGCTTTGAAAGAGAACTCGAGAACTTAACAAACATAAGCGTGCATAGGAACGGGAGAGAGGGGTTTTGTGTATAATGTGGATCAGATGTCTGTCGTCTTCTGTGTATGGCTGCATAGATGAGAGGCAGCTTCCTAGCAGGACGTTTATTTAACTTGTTCAAAGGAACCGCATGTAGATCCAGGGGAGATATTCCTTATAAGGAAAAGTATGCAGACTATTTGGAAATAGCTCGCCTAGGATGAAGGCAGGAGAAATGCTGCTAGATTCCCTTTTTGAAATGAAAGATCTTCCTAACCAATCCCAATGCCATTTTCCTTTGCTGGAAAACAGCATTTGGAAGCTAGTTGAGGGCAATTTTATTTGCAGTCATCCCTCAGGCAGAGGGTAGGCAAGTGTCTGGCTTGCTCTCATCAAGGTAAATGCTGTATTTAATGGTATGCATGGAATACGTCTGACATTTTAAGGATGTCTTTCTTTTTTGGCGATGCGGAGTATCTTTGGGGCATTGCAGTTGACCCAGTATTTGCCCTACTAGTTTGGATAGTTCCAAGCCTTAGGAAAAAAGACACGGGCAGGCGTGGGAGTGCCGGCTCCCTGGGGTGGACTCGCCTTACGCAGGGGGATGAGGAAACCTTACTTTGTCGGTATTACTCACCTCGTAAAAGCCGGGCACATCCCCTGAGCCCTGGAGCCACCTCGCCTAGGAGGGGGCAGCCGCAGCGCCCTCTCCCCTCCCCGTGTCTCAGGAGCTAGGCTAGGTGCGGCAGCGGCTGGCGGGGGCAGGTTGCTCGGTGTCGCTTCATTACGGTCGTACTGGGGCGGTTCATGGCGGGGAAGGCGGGCGGCGGGCCCCGGCCCCGGGACGGCC
>WAAD01009672.1:32559-63060 GCA_013389945.1 Fregata magnificens | reverse complement strand
GAGGCCGCTCTTCCCGGCGGGCAGGCCCGGGGCCGCAGGTGAAGAGTGGGTCACTGCCGTCTTCGGCTTGGAGTGCTGTATTCTCCGGCTCAGTAACCCAAGTAGTGTGTGGGGCAGACGAAGCTGTGGTGCGTAAGGAGACGGCACTAGGTCTGCTGACCAGCAGCAAAATGCTGAGCTGGAATGAGGCTGAACTTAGGCGAGATGTTTGAGATTAGGTGCTTTGTATTAGGTTCTGAGCAAGCTTTTATGATTTTTTTTTTTTTTTGTAAGTGCCAGTTGTCTGCTTATCCTATCCAAACGAGTTCAACTGTGGGAAGTCAGCATGCCGACTGTTAAGAGGTTATATACTTGGGACAGAACCTGAGATGGCCACGTCTGAGTACTTACCCATAGCACCTGAAAATACCACAACAATGTGATCATATGGTCCTTGTTACTGTACATCTGTGGTATGTTTAGCATGTCAAAACCCCTAGCTAAGATGGGAAAGGAACAGTAGGCACGGTTTTAGGCAGAGACAAGATCAGGTGTGAGCAGCACAGAATCATAGAATCATTGGGTTGGAAAAGACCTCTAAGATCATCAAGTCCAACCATCAACTAACACCACCATGACTCCTAAACTAGACCCTGGAGTGCCACGTCTACACCTTTTTTGAACGCCTCCAGGGTAGACGACTCCACCACCTCTCTGGGCAGCCTGTTCCAATGCCTAACCACTCTTTCAGTAAAGAANTTCTCTGGACACACTCCAGCACCTCAATGTCTTTCTTGTAGTGAGGGGCCCAAAACTGAACACAGTACTCGAGGTGCGGCCTCACCAGTGCCGAGACTCGCATAGCAGAGAGATGTAGTTATGGGTGGCAGTTACAGCAAAAAACTGATAGGGCTGTTGTTTGCCTTGCCACTGACCTTGGGGAATTCTAGCAGCTGCAACTTAACGTTTCCTGTTATAAAGCGTACAGTGTCCTTTGCGGTGGTTTTAGAGTCTTCAGTGGTTGTGTAAAAGTGGTGCAAAAGAACAAATTTCTTACTCCTGTAGTTAATTACAAAAGAAAAAATGGTCATTATTGGATTTCCTTATAATATGGGGCTTTCTGCACGTTCTGGGCAGCAAATTCAAAGGAAGAGCCTTCTGAATACCTGCAGGTGATCTTCTCAAGGAGCAAAATATGGCTCCGTACGCTTGTGTAACTACTGCATTCTTGCAAATCACTTCACCTATCTATTTTTTTCAGTGAGGGATCATGTCACAGTCGTTAACTTGTTTCATAAGGGTTTCTGTCTTTAGAAAAAACTGTACTCATTTTCTAAGCCTTGTGGAGTAAAGGACACCAATTTTCCTACTTTTGGTAACATGTATTGTTCTAAACAACATATTAAGGGACTCCCATTAAAATGGGAAGCTTTTTTGTTACCTTTTGTGGGAAGGAATAGTGCTAGAAGAGTGATTACAGCTTGCTGGTGAAGTCTTCCCATTAGAGCTCAGCCACATTGCTGTAAGGCTTATGATCGTAAAGGTTAACGTTTGTCTCTTCCCTGGAGTTGGTTTATGTGGATGATATGGAATTCTGCAGAATACATTTACATGGTATTTAAGTTTTTGTTTGGAGGGGTCAGTGCTGGGGTGAATAGAGGCAGAGAACTGAACTCACAGGCACATGTAGACCTGTGCCTCTTCTATAATACTAGCTATGTATGGCTTTTTTTAATTTTTGCAGCTCTATTTCTGCATGCTTGAGGAGGGAGGCTTTGAGAACATTGCAGCAAACAAGCTGAGGTGTGAATCTGACCTTTCTGTTAGTGTAATGCCTTACATGTATAGCATGTGACCAGCTAGGGTTGTTTTGGGGTTTTTTTTTTTTTGTTCCTGTGCAAGGTACAGATATGCAAGCAATGAAAAAGCTAAAGCTGTGGCCAAAACGTATCACAGCTTACAGCTTGTGATTGTTAAAACAGATTGTTAAAAGTTTCATGACTGTGACTAGCAGCCATTGCCTTAAAAAAGAATCTCTTCTGATTTCAGTGCGTGCATCTCAAGGGGCTGTTGGTAATCACATTTTCAGAATGCATTTTTCTTCCTTCTTCTGGAAAACATGATCTCTTACAACAGTAATAATTAACACCCGATGATAACTTATCCATGTCATCGCTCATTGTGAAAATATGTGGTGTATAAGTGCTATGGCAAAAACGCAGAAGGTTATGTTTGTCTGTTAGCTGTGGGAGTGCCCCTTAATGTCACTGGGGGTTTTTTTGCTTCCTTACCATATAAGGAGAGAAGTCCTCCTCCACAGAAGAATAACTTGGGCCATATAAGGCTGGTCGGTAAACCCTTGTTGAGTTACTGGAGCAGGAAGTAAAAACTTGAACTTTAGTCATCCTGTGTTTTCTAAGCATATTGTGTGCTTTTTATCATGATGAGGAGTCTTGACATGATAATAATTAACTTGTAACATTACAAATTTCCCAAGGGTAACTTTTATGAAAGGTTGTTTTCTTTCTCAAATCAGAATGTTCAACTTCTTACTATTTAAAGCCAGAAGTCTGAAAGTACAGGTTTTGAGTACTACTGTTTGATTACATAGCTAAAGATTTTATATTTGGGTTTCTGTGGATCTCTAAGGATGAAGTCTCTTCTGGTTCTACATGTTCAGTGCTAATACTCATTAATGTCCAAATATATACTTGCTTCCCGGTTTGTGTGTTATGTTCAGTCATTCTAGTGGGCAATGTTACTGTTACGTCAAAGGTTGTTTTACTTGTCTGGTGTGTAAGTTATTCTTACTTGTGTTATGTACAACAAAATTTTAGCTGTGGCCAACTGTATCCAGCTGCCTCTCGTTAGTAAAAGCAACAGATAACAGTTCCTTAATTTTTTAATTTTAAAAAAAGTACCAAAATTATACTTCTGGTATCTACTTTTGATAGAGGGTTGGTTTCCTGCCCCCTGCCCCCCAGGCATCATAGGAAATTCGGATGTGTACTTCCTCATAGATAGTAAGGTCATTTTCAGTACTAATTAAGAGTAACTGTTATTCTTGGAAGTAATTAACTTTTTAGAATAATGACCTTTTTATATATATTTTGTGCTTAATATCCTTTTGAAAGAAATAAAGTTTAATAATGAGGTTACTACGAGAAGGCTCTTATAGAACTTAGTCTGCAACTTAAGCAAGCGTAGGTTTGAGAATGTCAGAAGTAAAAGCTTGTAATGATAAGAGGCAGAGGAGTTGCAAGTGTTATACAGAAGATAAAGTGAACAGGTAATGCAAGATAGGCAAATCTGGGGGAAGTTTGAGGATGGCAGTACAGGGGGGGGAAAAAAAAGATACATGTTTTCAGTGATTGTTGCCTGTACCAGGGCCCTTCTGACATGTAGCCTCTGTTGGTGCCTTCTTTGTCAGCTCTTGCATAGCTTGCCTGTAAACAAAACTTGTGAGTATTCAGGCATTTCTTAAATGTTCTCATGCTCTCTCTGTGTAAGCTGTCTCATTGCAAATGCTGATCTAGGTGTATTTTTGCATGTTTATGCTGAACCCTTCTTATGGAACTCAAGGAAATATTGGGACAGTTTTTATCAAAATATGGTAAAAGGTCATAAATAAAGGATTTGGGGTAACATAGAAGAATTGGGTAATTAGTTTGTGTTGATTTGATTTTAAAAAAAAAAAAAAGGGGGGGGCGACACTGTAATTGGTTAATGTCTGCATATACAATAACAGAAAATATTTGGGGAACCATGCATAATTCTTCCAGTGCAGTTCTTTCTAGTACAAATTGTACAGTCCTTAACGTGCTTCATTTACAGGAAGCATCGATCACTCTTTCCTCTGTTAAGCAATAACTTCACAATTCGATGAGGGCATGCACGTCTCTCTGTATGGGCTTTTTAGTGGATGAAGTTGAAAATTACTGAAGTTGTGTTAAATGGCACTAGCAGATAAGTGGGATAATCTTTTACAAGAGGTGATGTGTCCCTTATTATGAATTAATTTCTGTTCTTCCTGTGCTTAGGCTGAGAGTGAGGTAGCTTCTCTGAACAGACGCATCCAACTGGTTGAGGAAGAGTTGGATCGGGCTCAGGAGCGCTTGGCTACTGCCCTGCAGAAGCTGGAGGAGGCCGAGAAGGCTGCAGATGAGAGTGAAAGGTGGGTGGGGCCACTCTTGAATAGATCGTTACCCTTATGACAAAGATGATAATTGCCAGGGTGTGGGTTAGGGAAATAAATTAAACCACTCCTATGTCTCTGAACATGTGTAATCCACTCTTCCTTTGCCTAAGTGGACTTCAGTTATAGCTTGTTTGTAGGGATGTCCAAAATGCGTAGGCTTGAATTCTTTTTCGTGTCTCAGTTGTAAAGATAAGATTTAAGTGGGGTAGGGCTTTTGATGTATCATGCCATATCCCGGGAAAACTGCTTGGCCCAGCCCATACTTCTTTATTTGGATGACAGCTTTTGAGGGTGATGTGTACTCTTGTGCTGTGTGGTGATTCTTGATTTCATGGTGGAAAATCTCACCTGGAGAATAGCAAAGTGCTGGAAGAGGCTTTGGTTCTCTTGTTGGCAAGATTGGTACGTGAAGGGGAGCAAAGGAGAGAGAGCATGATAATTCAGATTTAGGCTGGGATTTCCAGAAGTGCTTAATGTAAGTTCAGAACTCAAGGTTTGTGGCTTTGGAAGATCTCTTTTACTTCTACAAATTGTATTTTATATCTATGATAATACCTTTTATTGGGAATAAATCCTACATATTCTGCATATGTATTTCTACCTCACTAACGATGCAGCCTGTTCAAAAGAAAACTGCCTGAGACTCACAGTGCATTGTGAAATAGTTAAGAGAATTTGGGTCAAACATGCATGGAAGGGTCAATATCTATTGTTTCCTGTTACGAAGGAGTTAAATTTTGCTTACGCGGAGCACAGAGAGCTTCAGTGCTCTGGGGCTCTGACATGGCAAAACTCATGGGAATCTGTTTGGCCCATAAACATAATGCCTGTCAGTCCTGCAGGGGTTGTAACATGCTGTTTCATGATGAGTGTAAAAGCACAGATGTCCTTAGTCATCTTATTAGGTCTTTAGCAGCAAGACCCTTTATTTACCTTTCTGTAACATCAGTTTTCCTTCAATTTAAAATGAAAAAGAATAGTACAGCTGAACTGTGGTAAGAGCTAAACAAATTACATTTTCTTTCTTCCTAAGACATGCTTCTTTCCTTTGAATTTCTGAAGTGTGAATGCACAGGACTAGATATGTTGTGTGAAGAATCAAGTATCTGATGTGCTTCGTTCACCTTAATACACCTATCTGAAATTCACACTCCAGTAGTAGTAGAGCTGGAGGTAAACTGGCAAGCCCTGATCCTTGCATTTGCTGTTTTTCACGTCTTTCAGAGGAATGAAGGTCATTGAAAATAGAGCCCAGAAGGATGAAGAGAAGATGGAAATCCAAGAGATTCAGCTTAAAGAAGCTAAGCACATTGCTGAAGAAGCTGACCGCAAGTATGAAGAGGTCAGTTCTTGAGTGCAGGTCATCTGTTTCTAAAAGCCCTTTGGGCTGTGCCTATAATTCTTTTTTTTTTTTTTCTTTTCCCCCTTTGCCTTTTAAGTTCAAAAGATCACAAACACCACTCTTCGCAGCTGTGGATGGAAAAGGGGGTACCCGGATACCTTAGGGGACAAGGTGGCAGGAGATCTGTGCTCAGATCTTTGTGCTAAAATGGTTGAGAGTATTCCCTGGTCTCTTAGGGATAAAAATATTTTTAAGTTGCCTTTTGGTGAATGAAAGAGAGATCTTGAAAAATGTTAGATAACAAAGACTCGAATAATGAACGTGTCACATGATCAAAATGCACACATTGACCAAAAAATGGAAGGAGGCCCAACTCCCTGCTTGTAGGTTCTAGGAACAGGTGATGTGTGCTGCAGCAGCATAATATCCCTGATTGTCATTTGCCTTTTCATGTAGGTGGCTCGTAAGCTTGTGATTATTGAGAGTGACCTGGAGCGGGCTGAGGAACGTGCTGAACTATCAGAAAGGTAAGTGTTGAACTGCCCTGAGATGTGTGTGAGGTGCTACGAGACAACTGTAACAGCATGAAACATTGGCAGTACACTGTGTGTTCAGCTCAAAGCTATGTTTTGCTCATTTACTCTAATGGTTGAAATAAATGGTCGCCGAAGTAAATGTGTTCATATGTGTGTGCGCGTGTGTTTTGTCACTGCATGCTGTACCTGCACACTGATTTTGTGAATGGCTTTTGTGCATTTCATGTGTTCACTAACAGCCAAGTCCGACAGCTGGAAGAACAGTTAAGAATAATGGATCAAACCTTGAAAGCATTAATGGCTGCAGAGGATAAGGTACTGATACTAATAAACAGTTTTTAGGTATAACTGCAACCCAAGTCTTTCAGCTTCCATAGCCAGTTAGCTCACTCGGTAGTAACAAGTACGTCCTCACTATGCTCTTTACTCTCTTTGTGTCTTGCTTTGGTGGTTTTCTTTGGTCTCTTTTTTGTTTGTTTATTCTTTTTTACCTTTAAAACTCATCTCTTGTGCAGCCAAAAGAAGCTGAACTGTCTCATGTGTAAAGGCTATGTAAACATCTATGTGTAAGCCAAGGGCTGTAGATAATTTCTGTCTGGTTGTTGTCTTAATGTACACTTGAAATGAAATTTGGCATTGTAAAGAGTTGCTTTCAATTTGTGATGGATTCAGCTGCTTTTGAGGCCGTTCTTTTGCTCTGTAATTGTTTTCATTTTTCTCTATCTTTTCCCCCTATTTTCTCCTGTTTCTTTTGCTTGACTGAATCTTCCATCCGCCCCTTTCCTGCCTTCCTTCCGAAATAACAGCAAATGTGCTGAGCTTGAAGAGGAATTGAAAACTGTGACCAACAACCTGAAGTCGCTGGAGGCTCAGGCTGAGAAGGTAGGCTAGAGACTTAAGTGAAAATGTGTCCCTTACATTGTCATCTGGATTGGCCTGTAGGGTTTTCTTTATATGCTGATCACTTTGCAGCATTTCAGCAAGGCCATTGTCAGTAGAAGCATTTGGACTTACTACGTAATTCATATTTGGCTCTTATCAGAACCTAGCATTCCTTCTAGTTCCAGATAGGTCAGTATTATTTGACCACATGTTCTGTTAAGTAGTCTGACAGGATTAAATATTACTTATAGAATGTCCCTCAAAATGGCACTTGTGTGCTAACATTAAATTTCTCCAAATGCCACTCCTCTCTAAAACAGTAGTACTAATTTCTACTCAAAGTTCCCACCATATAGCACTGGAATATAACTCAAGGGAAGTTTGGCTGTTGTAATAAACTGTGTATTACCACAGTCTGGGGTAAGTGGAATTAATTTAGTAATACCCATATGAATTTCTTGTATACAGTTGATCTATTAAAGAGAGTTTTGAATGTGGTATTTTTTGGTGTATTTAGAATACCTGGTTTAATATCAGTGATCCTCTTTCTAATTACAGTACTCGCAGAAAGAAGACAAATATGAAGAGGAAATTAAAGTCTTGACTGACAAACTGAAGGAGGTAAAATTAGAGCTGTTCTTTACGACAGAGCTTCCAATGTAACTTTGATTCTTTTAATATAAACACTACTTTGATGCTTTAAGGATGAACACGTCGTTTTGGAGACAGTTTAGTGTTAAATGTCTCTCCTAAAAATTAGTATCGCCTTATTATTTGCCTCCTCTCACTGTACTTTTTTTCCTCACTGGAATTGTCGCTCCTCTATTTGTAAGTACTATGTGTGTGTTTCCTAAAGTAGTCCATATTTGTCTCGACTTCAGGCTGAGACCCGTGCTGAATTTGCTGAGAGGTCAGTAACCAAGCTGGAGAAGAGCATTGATGACCTAGAAGGTATGGGGTTCTGTTTTTCTCACTTACTACAGAAATACAGATCTTTTATTTTCCTGTTGGCGGGGTTGTGGTGTTTTTTTTTTTTTTCAGTACCCAATTCTACTCACCTGACTCGTCCTGCTTATATAAATGGGTCTGCCTAAAGAGTAAAATAAGCAAACTGTTTTCTGATTGAAATGTATTGATAACTTAAATGCTTCAGGTGAACAGTGTTTTGCTCTTGCCTGTTCCTTTTTCTCTTGTGTTCTCAAGACTTCTTTCATTTTTTTGCTTTATACTCTTTTGCCTGAGGTATATAAATGTATAGGGTAAATGATTAGATAAGTAGTATTGTTGTCTTACTAAAAAGCTGATGAAGAGCTGTGTTATGTTTGTAATAATTAGGAGTGTAGCAAGCTAACTTGATTTATTATTGTGATAAGTGTGGGTCAGGGCAGGCATTTTGTGACAGACCAGTTGCTGTTTTTCAGTAAAGCTAATGGATTGTATACGTAATCAGGACAGTTTACTTAACTTCATCGAGTTTGTTTTAAGGTTTTGATAAATCTTTCAGAACTGCAGTAGAATAGTAGAATGTGCTTTCTCCCTCCAGGGAAAATAATTCAGTAGTGCTTTGTAATTAAAAGTTATATGGAGTTTACTATTTAGATGCATTACACTAAGTCTAGGATTTTAAGAAGCTTGATTGCTTGGCACGGCAGGCTGACTTCTGCATAAAGAGTATGAAATATCTAGGTAGCTGCTGAAAATTCATGATCACTGACTCAAGAAGGAAGCACAGAAGAAAGATAAGTGTTTAGAAGGATCAAAAATAGCTGTGAGAAACTGAGTTTATGACATCACATAAACCAGAGTCGTTTTAAAAAAAAAAAAATTCGGTAGAAAATAAATGATAGCATCCTCCTTGAGCCCCATTTTTGGATCCTTTCTCCGTAGCTCCTGTGTGCCCTCCTAATGTGTATTTAAAACAAAAATCCAGGGCAGTGAAGCATGGATTTTGCTTCCCTTGTACACTTTCTTTCCTTCATTTTCTCTGTATCACAGGTCACCCCGCTGGCAATGCAGTTAATGAACTTGTCGCATAAAACTATTCACTGTTGATTTTTTTTTTTTAATTCTTCTCTAATTTTGTTATTTTTGGTTTTTGTCTGTCACCTCTTTCTGTGTGCTCTTCCCCTTTCCTACGGCTTCTGGATGGTATCCCATGCCACCACCTTCACCTTTCATCCCATTTCCTTGCACACCTCTGCTTTCCCTTGGGGGAATGTTAGATGAGCTATATGCTCAGAAACTGAAGTACAAAGCCATCAGTGAGGAGCTGGACCACGCTCTCAACGATATGACTTCCATGTAAATGTCTTCCCAGCTTGTGCCTGCACCTGCTTCCCTGCCCTCATTGATTGCGCAGTTCCGGCCTTGTGAAATTATACTCCCTCTGTAGCGGGAGATGCATTTTTTTAGCGAGACTAGGTGTACAAAATACCATGAACAATTTCTTTACCGTGGCAGAGTGTGGGTGAGTGTTGTGCCTAGCCTGGTAAATACTCATGGTGATTTTGTAAGCTGCCTAATAAGCTTGTGTTTACCCTTTTATTTTGTATCTGCAATCCTTGTGTCTTGTGGTTGCTCTTTGTTTGTAGCTCTGTGTTTATCCTTTCAGTTCACCTCTGTTCAGGCATTGTCTACTAGGCACATCATGTTCAGTTTACCAAAGAAAATTTTCTTGGTATGTGTTGCATTCAGAGTGTATTCTTCTGCTGTTGCAGTTTTTCTCTGGCAAAGTTCCTGCAAAAGTTTCAAAGAAATTTAGATTTAGCTGTATTCTCTATTAATGGCAGTGCAAAGTGTTTATCTAAATTTCCTTAACTGCTCTGAAAATTTCAGCTGTTATTGCTAAATTACAAGTGAATTTGATTTAAAATACTTTGTCATTTAAACCCATAAAAGTGACAATTGAATTGTAGGTTGCTTCTGCATATTTTGTGGAGGGTAGTAGTAATTTAACTTGCGTATGCCAAAAATGTGCTAATATCAACTTTAGTCATAAGGAGAAAAATAGAGTGTATTAGACAGCAGGAAAGCAGGACAGTGGTCAATTGTAAGCTGTGACTAGTCCCTGCACTTTTTGATACAAACGGACTCTACTTCCATCAACTTAAAACTCTGAACAGAGGTCAGCTATGCTAAATCTACCTTCCCACGCTCATATCTTTCACTTGCGCGAACCCTGTACAGTTGACACAGGAAAGAGGAAGAGTTGTGGCTCTCAAGTGCTTGTGAGGTGTGATGTTTAGTCCCAGCATTTCTTTCTGGAAGCTAGCATGCTTTCAGCAAAGCATAGGCTTTGCTCAGAGTTTGAAATGTATTTTGCATGCACCCGTATTTTAAATGTTTTTTCTTTTGCTTTTTTTCATCCCTATATCTATTCATTACTTCCCTCCTTCTCTCTCCCAACTTCTTAGTAGGGGTCTAATGTTGTCTGCTTTGTATGCTTTGAATTTTTTTTTTATTCCGTCCATCCCCTCAACTTTTTTGCAAAGTTGAGCAAAATATGCTTTTGTTCAGTGGCTTGTCAAGCAAATGGATTTCTTTTTTCCTCTTCTGTGTACAGAGATTACAGTATTTCTTCAATTTGGGATATTTCTAAATGGAAAACAGACTTCAAAATGTACTCCACTGGTACATGAGGACATTACTGTAGCATTCCAGTCCCAGCATGGTGTGGTGTTTCTCTAGTCGTCTTGGCATGCTGGGCTCTGCTGTGCTGTTGCTGCTTTTTTGGAAGTCTTTACTGCACCTTTTTTATTTCCTACCTTATCTCCCTTTTTCTTTTCATGCAGATAATTTTCTTTGCTTCACTTCTCCAAAGACATCTTCATCGGGTTGGATAAAACATCTTTCCAAGCTTTGGATGTTTCATGGGTTCATTGTCCTGTCTTCTAGCTTAGTTGACTCTATTCATCTTAGCACCTGTCTCGGAACATGCTCTGTTTGTGCTCTGCTGTACAGAAACTCTACATCTCTCAATGTAAAATAAACATCCCAGCTGTATCCCTTTAGCTATTTCCTTGCCTTTTATTTATTTAAATAACTATTTCAGTTATTAATAAAAATTGCTTTTTTTGCCATTAGGGATTTAAATTTTTTTGGTGTTTCCTTTTTTTTTTTTCTGCAAACACTTTTGCCTGAATGTTGACAATGCAAAGCCAGTGATAGCAATCTGTGGGATGAGAATACTACTCTTGGTATTTTGAGGTCAAAACTGACCAGTTACGATCTTAGTCTTTCTCAAAAGCTGATGCAGATAAAATGACAAATAGATGTAATGGGAATTTTTTCACTTGTTAGGCCAAAATCTGCAAGGACACTACTTCATTGGGGTCACTTGGTTGTGGAAGCATGGCTGAGAGAGCAGTTAAGTCCCTGACACCAGATTTTTCACTTTAAAGTCTGAAATTTTCTCCTAGCTTGATGCTGAAGATTTCCTGTCTTCAGATAAAAGTGTTCGTTAACTTAAATATTTGAGACAGATGTAAAGGGGCAATATCAAAAAGTTTGAATTCTTTTTTCACCCAAAAATAGTCCTTTAAATGTCTTGCAAAAAAGTGTTCCAAGTGTTCCCCTCTTTCACACCTCAGTTACTCAGCAAACACGTGGGTGTGTTTTGTGTGTTTTTTTGTTTTGGTTTGGTTTTGGTTTTGTTTTTTTAACAATATACTTCTCTTGAGTGGCTTCATAGGATTGGAAGTTCAGCAGGGAGGGAGATTTCAGTAGCTTTCCACTCTCGTGCTTAGCTCAGACTTCTGCATTTGAATTGCAGACTTATGAGAAATGTTTCAGAATTGGAGTAGGAAAACTCTCATCATTACACTAATAATGAAATTATTCTGCTTCAAAGTGGAACATACAGATTTCAGGTTTGAAAGCCTAAACATTGGCTTTCAGCTGATTTGGCAGTGCCTAATTAAGGATGAAGCATTAAATACTGGCACTTTGCTTTTTTGTATTGTTATTTGCCACTAGAGAGTTTATTGCATTATTTTAACTTCATTTTCTTCACAATGAAATAAGTTATTCTCCAGTTCACATTAAAGTGAATCAGTTTAAGCTAGTTTGATTTCTGATTATGCCTGTCTCTGTATATATTGCTAAAGTTCCTAAGTCACCACAGCTAAATAAGCTTATCATAGTGTAGCTGAGTTTTAGGTTTTTAGCTTGTAGAATAATGTAAATGTGGCTTTCTTGTTCAACTTCAAGATTATTCAGCAGTGTAGTCTAGACTAGATTTCCTCCCCTCCCCAAAACCTGTTTTCCAAATAAGGCTTGCAAATGGATGCATCACCTTCCCCCCTGCCGTCCTCAGATAAATTTGTCTTATCCCAGTTTTTTTATCCCATGAGACATGTGCTAATGTTACTGGCTATGGGTATGTATCAGCAGTCATGGGTAGTCCAGATAATAAAGTTCAATAACTTACTACTCATCAGTTGAGATAGAGTAAGTGGGTTTATACGCTGTGTGTATTGCAACTGAAAAGTACAATGTTTAGTGTCAAGGTTAACCAAATATAATGGGACGAGCATTTGTAAAATGACTGAAGGTAACGTGGTTAACTTCACAAATGCAAGAGTTATGGGGAATGTGGTCAGCTGTCACTTGTCAGCTGAGCCAGAGTAACTTACGCTACAGCAGCTCCAACCCCTTCATCTATTGTGTGTTTTGGTTTATTGTGTCAGCAGTGTTGTTTTTCCCCTCAATTCCTTGCAATACTGTTGTTTCTTAAGAGAAGTAAAAAAATGCAAAATCCAATGTAGGAACCTGCTGATTTTTAACACAGTAATTTTGAACATCAGTACTTAAATCTTCCCTTTTCCTTCAAACACACATAATCAGCTCTCTGCACTGTAGGGTGATGAATTACTGAACAGACTACTGGAAATGGGCAGTGCAATGCAGATACCTAGGCAGCTGTGTACAGAATTCCTAGCTGGCCCCGCTGCACTGATCTTGACTCCACAGAGCTGTTGTGGTTTCTCACTGCAGCATATTTCAGTACTCTTGTCACCGTTGGACCTGACCATTATGTTGTACATCCCACAAGGTCTGACCATGTGTAGCTAGTCATGTACATGAGGCTTGTTGACAGGAGTGCAAGGCTGGCTCTGATGTGTCATTTGCCTGGGTGCTCTGCTGTGCTGAGGCTGAGCCTTACTGAGTCTGCACCAGAGCTTGAACTCCCTACTTGGCCTAATGTGGCTTCCTGTAGAGCCAGCCCTTGGCTCTACCTCTGTGGTAAATCGCAACCTAGACGGGACTGCCTGTGGGTAATCAAGGGCTGACTGTACGCTCGGTAAATGCTTTCCATGCTTTACCTGGGGGTTTTAGTCTCATTCTGGATCTTGAGAAATACTGTAAATCTCTGCCTCAATTAGAGACAGGAGTTTTCTGTGATGAAGGTAAGCATCAAGTTCTTAGTTCAAATTATGTTGTCATGTTTGAATAACAACTAAATACACTTTGCCAAACAAAGTGAAATTTTAGTTACTCTGAGGTTTTGATGTTTTTTCCACGTGTATGTGACATTATCCTGATAAGAGAGACAAGAGCCAGTTGTTACCGGTCCAGGATCAGTTCTGAAATGTGCCCTGGTTTTACTGAGCTGGCTGTTGGTGTTTGGGCTGGAGGGGAAGCTGTGAGGAATTGCCACTCACAGCACAAGTATGTCCTACAGACCATCTCACTGCATAGCTTTGCCACTGCTGAGTCCAGAGCCTGCAGGGGAAGAGGATTTCTGTGGAAGCTGTTAGGAAGCTTGTGGAAAAGAAACAGAAACAGTCATTTCCTGTAGGAGAATAATCTGGGATCAAGAGGTCAGGGGTGCAGTTTGAATCTAGACTATTGAGAAGAATATGGACAATTTGAGAAAACAAGACAGACAAAAACCATTACGGAACGTTCTTTCACTTTGCAGAACAACTCTCACTAAATGCACTGTCACAACATAGCTGTGGCTGCTCTCTTTGACTGTGAACGTGAACCGTCCTCTCTGTTTGCTGTATTTGAGCAACACGGGGTTTCATGCTTCCATTTCATTTTCACCGAATGTTTGGGTTTGTTTTCTTATGAATTACAACTGGACATTTTAAAGGTATCAAAGCGTGTTGATAGCAGTAACAGAAGTATGTTTCCCTGCCAAAAATACCATTTCAGCTGTCAGATTCCCCAGGAAAGGAGTATGAGCTGAGTCAGACCTAGTGGTAGTTGGCTACCAACATCTCTCCTGCCATTACTTACCCTGGTTGTGGTGCAGTTGCTTTCCCTCCACTGGCAGAGGAGGTTCTACCACATATAAATAGTTTACAAATTAAAATGGCACTCATAAAACAAAACTTCCACATGTTGTACATGAAGATTAAAGAAGGACTTGGTTCTTCTAGGAATATAGCTGCAGTTCTTCCATTTCTATTCCCACTTACCTGTCTCACAGCTTTTCCCCACATCAGGAGTCTTAGCCAATTCTTCGTAGGTTATCATAGCTGTTCCTTGGAGTAGCTATTTAATTACTAGAGTTCTAGAAACAAAGGTAAAATGTTTCTCTGTATGTTACTGAACTGTCTGTGGTGTGACCAGTTTCTTTATTAACTCTTACCTAACTGTTTTCTCTGTCTAATCTGTCTTCATTCTGCCTCTTTTTTTTTTTCCCTTCTAACCTGCTTGCTGCCTGTACAGACCAACTCTACCAGCAACTTGAGCAAAACAGTCGCCTAACTAATGAACTAAAGCTGGCATTGAATGAGGATTAAACTTTAGTGTGACTATATTGTTACCTTGTTTAAAAACTGCTTCTTCCAAATGCCCTTAAGAATGAATCAGTAAATGTAGAAATAAGCAAGAAACCTAGAAATTGATTTTTTTCAGGCTGTCGATTCTGTGGTAAATTAATGGATGAAATTCTCAGTTTCTGTTGGAAAAATACGAAAATGCTTCTTCTGGATGAGGCTTTTCATTATCTGTATGCACACCTACTTTGGAGGAGCAGTAAGCTCTTTGGCTACGCAATAGCTCCTTTCCTGTAAACAGCTGTAAACAGCTACAGCATTTAGCTAACAGTATCCAAAAAGTAAGAGCCTGCCTTGTAGAGAAACACTCAGTTTACCTGACATCATGAATTGGCCCTGAGGTTTTTACTAGAATGTGGACAAGAGAAAAATATTCACCAGGATTCATATTTCTGTATTTCAAAACCAGCATAAAGGATACTTATAGCTGTGTTGTTATCTGGAGACTTTAATGCATTAATTTTGCATTACTATGAATTGGGCTTGTATTTGACTTAAGAAAAAAAAAAAAAAAAAGCTAGGACTGGGAGCTCCATCTGAAAATACCTGGTCAGTTTAAAGGTATGCTTGCATTAGTATGAAGTTACTATTACTGGCTTCTGGTAGGATGCAGCCCTAGAACATTGTGCTAATTTATTGTATCAAATAAGTGTGTTAAATGACTGTCCTATAAAAGTGTGCATGCAACATAAAGCTACTAACTTTGATTTTATTTATTTTCTAGAAGAAATATATTTCTTAAAGGTCACTTCACTGAAGAAGAGATTGGTTGTAATTTTTTTGTTCTTTGCAAGTTCTGAATTACGTGAAACTTAAAGTATGGATCTGCAAAGAACTTAATTATTTTCTTTATTGCCCTACTTAAAAAGCCATTGACCATCCTACATTCCTATAAGCAAAGAGCTTCCAGAACATGCAAGAATTGCGTCTCTGTTGGCAGTGCATTTTCTTAACAAATGCAGCTGTAAACAGTTCTGAGCTTGCACTACTTGCTGTTTGTTTTATTAATTTGGAATTCTCTCTAGTTGTGTTGTCTGGGGACATTGGTATTTATGAGCATGCACATTTCTTAACTTTCTAAACCGTCCAGTGGAAATGATGATTGCATGCCTTCATGTTCTGAGAATCAGTGCCTCCAAAGAACTGCTATTCATGTTTTAATTTTCTAATCCCACAACAGAGAAAGTGGCGCATGCCAAAGAAGAAAACCTTAGTATGCATCAGATGCTGGATCAAACTTTACTGGAGTTAAACAACATGTGAAAACCTTCTTAGCAGCAACCACATTATTTGTTTTATTATTTTTACACCTGCTTGCCATGAAACCCCATAAACATGTCTTTATTTTAGTTTCACCACACTCACAAGAACATCTGCTAAATTATCAGGCAGGGGTCAGGGAAACACCAAAATGGGCAAGCCATATGCGGGTTAAGCTATGTTATATTATGGTTTAAATGTGCCATTTCCCAACAAAAATGTTACCTACACTTTGTAGAGAGTTCAGCAATTCAGTATGCTTAGTCTTCGAATCCTGGCTGTGGCAGAAAGTGTCCCACCTCAAGTGCCAACTACAATTTTTAACAAGAAGAATGATTCATGTTCAAGAGACATCAGGTGGTAATGGTGCTATTTTGAACAAAAGGTTCTACTGAAGTCTTTTGTTTGATATCAGACGAGTCAGGAGTTGTCCACAGTAATTTATTCTTATCAGAATTTTATTGATCTGTGAGGATTTCGACTTTCTGTGCCTTCTAATTCAATAAAACGAAGGTATGTAAGCAACAGAGAAAAGTGAAGGCTTCTGGAGGATTTAAATTGTGTTCTTGCAACTCAATACAGAAGTGTAGGTCAGCATTTCACCTTGAGTATTCATTCGATTGTATTTTTCATGTTGAAATGAAAGATTCAATAAATTCAGGGGAAAACAAATTTGGAAGAGATTGTTTTAAAATGTATTTTATTTGTGTGGATTTTGGGGAGGGGGAGGAATTTATAAATTGATATTTGCCTCACTTTTTTTCACACTTTCTTTGAGCAGTTTTAAAAGTATACCTGTATGTAAACGTTGTATAATGATATGGAATAAAATGCACATTTTAGGACATTTTTTAAATTTTGCTCTCCTGTGATTTGTTTTTCATCACATTAGCTTTCTGTGTATCGCTGTGTAAAATATGCACGTGTGCAGTGTCTCTCATTGGGATACACTATTAACACATTGGCTTTCAGTCTCTTCTGTGCTGATAGGCTAATGTATAAAAATGCGGTGAAATGCAGTGGTTTGGACGGATGTGGATCTGCAGCTGCTAAGAGGGGCCCTTTGATGGCCATATTGCAGGAACCCGTACCCATTACTTGATTGTATTAGCAGATGGGTGCAGAATGCAACTATCCTCTTAATGGATGATAGAGCTTTCCAAAATTATTCATTGTTGACCAAAACTGTTTTCAGTAAGGTCATTGCAGGACTCCCGTAGACTTCTGTAGGAAATGAGCCCTAAAGGCCATTCTCTTGGAAACACTACCAGGTATTTGTATATCTTACCTGTTAATATGTGTTAATTTACTTCGATACAGTGAAAAACCTTCCAAAATGATGTATCAAGTTCATGAGAGATCCTTTCACCCAGCTTTTCACTACTGGTTGCTAATTTCTACATGTGTAGGTATCTTTATTTGAATTAGACAGTCTGTCAATGAGCAAGTTCAGAACTTCAAAAATAATTCTTATTCCTTCTTTTTCTATAGTATATCGCTGAAATTTGATGCTGTCCATCCTAGATGCTAGAAAGCAGCAAGGAGCTTGGTAGGAGACGGGTATAGATAACCTTCCAGGTAATCAAAGGATCTCCATTAGTGGACCCTTAGCAAGCAACTGAAAACAAGGGACTTTCTCAGCAGCTGGTGTAGTGGTGAAAGGGTAAAGTAATACATAATAATTTCAGATTAAATGGGTGTCAGAGAGGGAAGATGTACTGGTGTGAGTCTCTGGCTTTTTTTGATTGTGTTATAAAGGGAGAACTTAGTAATATTACAAGCTTTTGTATGATTCATTGGCTGCTGCCAAGTCATCCTGAATGGAAAGGAGGAGATCCCTGGCTTCATGTTTCCCTTTAAGTGTTTTTGGGAAGCAAAATATATGTTACAAGGCTGCTATGGTGACTTAAGCTTGTACTGGAGGCTGACGGTCTAAAGCTCCAAATAGCAGTTGTGCAGAGGTAAATTTTTTCTAATCTCTTTCTCCTTCCTTAGCACAAGGATGAAATGTCAGGTAATGGGGCTCCGAGAGTTCAAGCCTCTGTGTGCTCATGGCTTGGAATGGTGCTGCTGGAGTCAGTAGGGCTGCTTCCAGTAGGAAGTGCTGTGCTGGGTAGTAGTTTGTAGGGTAGGGCCCAAGGCCACCCAGAGAGTCAGAGGCCATACTGGGAGCTGAACAGAGGAGTTCCTGGCACTTGGCCATGAGTCTTACACAGCTGAGTGTGCTGCCTGTTCCACTGGATTGCTTTTATGGTCCCATGGTCTGTGCTTGGGTCCTAAACAATGTGTCTGAGTGAGGTCAGACCCTTTGTTTGCTGCTTAAAATTGCTTGCTTTCCAGGAGACCACAAACTACTTTGTGGTTTGGGGAATCTGAATTCACCTCTTACTGTGTGTAAGGGTAAGGAGAAGGCTGTGGTTTTAATGTCTCTTAATGAGATCATGTCACGATTAATAGGGCAAGCATGTGCAAGCAAGGAGATAAGAATTAATCTGAAAAAAATCTGTAGAATAGACTTCCCCGAAGTGCACTGTTGTAGATGAATCCATAAAGCTTCATAATAGGTAAATAAAAGCTTTTCCAAAGGTTCCAAAGAGAGCTGAAGGGAGCAGTGAACATAATGGTGAATCACACCAAGTGGCGCTTTTTGCTGACTAGCAACAGACACATAAATAGGCATATGGATGTATTTGCTGGAGGTAGAAAATCTGTTTCTACCATATATCATAAGCCACTATTCATTACGGATTCTTTGCATGCAGTGCCTCATCAGACAAAACTCAGTGAAGCCAGAAAGCATTGGCTTGTAAAAATAAATAAATCGGGCTCTGATTTAACCCCATTCCAAACAAATGGGAATTTCTCCCTCTTGCAGCTACTTTGCCTGTAATGTTAACTCTAAAAATTTGTTACAGAACCCTGCATCATTCAGCATTCCTCAAGATGTGTGTCTTGGTTTGGAGAGCCACTCACCCTTTTCTTCAGTGCGAAAACGCATTTGGCGGTTTGAAATATACCATTATTGTGCAGCCATGCTATGTAATTGTCTTGGTTGTTTTGTGAATTGTCCTCTCTCGAAATGAGTAGTTCTGAGAGCACCAGAACTGGCAAAACCTGCCGCCTTGCAGATTCATGTCTCGTGGTTGGTTGTAAACTTGCAATGAATTTTTTTCCAGATACTGAGACATTTGTGTTGTCTCTTGCTCTGTCGTGGGATTTCTCTGATGTCTAATAATATGCAAGGCATGCTGCAGGGTGTGCCTTCCATCAGGACGCTCATAGGCATGCTCCTTCTATATTAATGGTTCCTTACGTTCACAAAACTTGCAGAAATGTAATATTCCTTTTAGAGTTCTGTGTGGTCAAAACTAGTTGATCAGTTCAAGAGTTGTTGAATGGGATGAGAGACAGGGATAAAAATGACATGTAAGTCCCTTTTATTTAAGAAGGCTAAAGCAGTAGGCTGCACCTAGAGCACTGCCTCTCAGAGCTCTAGCACCTGAGTGAGAAATCTGAATCTGTAAGGTATTATGCATACTAACCAATTTCTGCTGTCGTTGCTACTCAAAATCTAGGTTAAGTTGGCAAACTTCGCTATACTGTTAATATTGTAGGAATATCCATTATACTGGGCTGTCTGTGACTGCTGTAATGTCTGTTAGTGGCAGTGAAAGAAGGAAGTGATCAGCCAGCTAAACCATTTCAAAACAAGGAGGGGGGGAAACACTTTTTACATGGCTCAGCACTTGGGAAAATAGAGTATTTTTTCCTCAGGTGTTCATTTTGGTGTTTGGGTTTTTTTTAATTTCTGAGGTTTTTTAATAATAAAACAGGAGCATCAGTGAAAGATTAAGAGGGAGTCGCAGCAAAAAGGTCAAGGCAGTAAAGAAAACAAGGATAATGCTTTTTATCTTCCTGAGTTTGGGGGTTTTTTAATGCACACGGGGATAGTTCCTTTTAATAGAGGGAAGCTGTGTAACTTACTTTCTTCAGTGTGTGTTGTATTTTTTCCAAGGTGTGGAAAATCTGTACAAGTTTGCATAATCTTCTTGGCTTCAGTTGTGAACCTATCTAGTGTTCTGTAAGTCATAGCCTTGCCAGTTTGTAAGCTGTTGCTGAGAATTGCATAAATGCAGAATACCCCTCACAATGACAGCACCTTAGTAAACAATCTAGATATCCCAGTTAGTTAATTTATATGAGAGCAGAAACAATGGGAAACAGAAGCAGACAGAAGTCTTACAGACACATAAACTATTACTTCCCATTTGTTATTTCTTGACTCATAATGCGCTGAAATGAAAGGACATTACGTAGTGTTTTGGATTTGAATATTATGGCCTTTAAGGGCACCTCAGCACTGGTTTCCTCCTGCCTCTTTGCTGGTTTGGGGAATGGCTGGGTAAAGATTAAACAGCATCTTTTTCATTAAAAAAAAAATAGAGCCAACACCAAAAAAAAAAAAAGTCCTGCAGACTTAGCTGCTACTGACAGTGCCACATGTTATAACATATTGGCATGCATGGTTGTGGGAACATTTCTCTCATTTGTGTACAGCAAGCATATATGGATCATGGGTATAAAGGTATGAAATATGTTCGGGGCCATGATCCTGCAAAGTATTTTGAATGCCTTCTATTCCAGGGCCTGACGACGATCTGCTTCTTGGGATTATTCCTTTTGTCAATGTTGTTTTCATTTTTTGCCCTGAGATGCAAACGGAAATGTCAAGGAAGTGTCCGTGTGATCTGTCTCAGCCAAAGCTCATGGCAGACAGTGTTTCTTTGGGTAAAACCTGTAGAGGCCTAACACCGAGTGATACTTGTCCATGCCACTGAGGAAAATGATGCAGGTCTCATGCCTCTACAGTAGAATTTGTGAAAGAATAATCAGGAAGGTGCAACTGCAAAGCTCTGGTAAATTGTTTTAACTTGCTTAGGACACATTGGTATTGATAGTAACACAGAGATCTGCGTGAGTTTCCAGTTCAAAACCAGAGCATTTCTTTGCAGGTCCACCAGTAGTTTGCATGTTTCTCTTGACAAGAATACTAGTTGGAGAAATAGCCTGGGAAAATGCATCAGAATTTTTCCTGGATTATGGTTTTCTGTAGCCAGCAAGGAGGAGCCTATCAGACTTCTTTCCACTTAATCTGGATTGCTGTACTACTTCCTTTTTTTTTTATTGTACACACGTAGACTATAAAATAGGCTAAAGGGATGATGTAATTTGTGCAGGCTGTCCAGAAAAAAAAAAAAAGTATCTAGAAGAACAACTAAGTGAGAAAGCAGCTAAAAGGGAAAAAATAAGATAGAATTGTGCACTGGCTGAAAGCCAGTCAGGAGGATATAGACAGCATGAATGTAATCTACAGAAGAATGAATCCTCCCCCTCTAAATGCTACTGCGGAATTATGCTTTCTCCTGCTCCTGTAGCCTCCACTTGTGTTCCTGCAGCTACCACATTCCTCTGCCACAGAGGAAGGTGGCTGGCAAAGTGCAGGTAGCAGCAAATTCTTTGTCACTCCTCATCTGGGTTTAAAGTACAATATGCAGGAGCTTTTCCGTAAAAATCAATAAAAATCCTTTCTCTCAGTGGTTCTCAATACACTGGCAGAATCTGGGTTAAATTTCTCTGTGCTAGGACTTTATTATCAATTACCTTAACCAGGAAATCGTGACACTTAAAAAAAAAAAAAAGACAAAACTACCATTTTTTGCTGCTATTTCAGCAGTTAGCAAACATGTAGCAAATGTGTGTGTGCTTTTATTACATTCACATGCAGCCATGTCTGAGTGCAAGGCATTTCCTGGAGATGAACAACTGGGTGGGAAGGATTGTGGATGCAAAAGGCAGCCCAAGGGACCCAAACTGGTTGTTAATCCATGGGAGGCGCTCTGCTGAGACTTACTGTTGTAAATGGAAATGAAAAGCACACGGGCCTATATGTGTCTGTCTGTGGAGGAGAAGCAGAGATTATTGCCGTTTAGAGCAATTAAGTTATTGACTCCTCCCTCTGCTTCCCCATCAGTGTATGTGCTGCTAGCATTAGGAACACTACAGCTAGCAAAAGAACTGATGGAAAGGGTTTACTCTGGATCCATTATTTTTGTGACTCACTTGCTATTAACAGTTTGGCTTTAATTAAGGAACATCAATAAAATCCAGGTTTAAATTGAGTGCAGATTGTATAGGGGTTTGTGTCATTTTAGCTAAGTTGTTTTAAAGAAGGTCATTTTACCAAACCACACAAGTGCACATACAACTTTAGCTATACACATGTATAGGGTATATACAGCTAAGGCCTGCCAGTTTGACTAAGCCTTAGTCAAACAAACAGTTCCATTAGAGCAAAGTCTCAGTGTTGTAGAATCGAGCTTTATAGAGTCATTGCACAATGAGAAGCTCTCTCTTGCATCAAAGCTGCTGGGTCTTTAGCTGCTGTGACATTTGGTATGTAGGTTTAAAAAACAAACGGCTGTCCCTGGTGAGGATTGCAATGCTGTATTTCAGTTTCTAAAGAAAGAGACGGATGGTCAAAGGCACTGAGCAGTTCTTTTTGATCTGAGTAGGACACCTGCATACCGTATTAAAGGTGCGATATTGCAGAATCTCTATTTAAACTACAGTAAAACCAGAAAGCTCTGAAATCTGTTTTCCCAGTTGTTCTTTTCCCCATGTCTGTTTTGCCTTTGAAGCAATAATGCAGAAATTATTCTCACTACTGCAGTGTGAACAGCAAAACTAAGTGTGTCACTGTGTTTCACTTGTAGATACATTTCTCAGACAAGGGGATTTCTCTTAGTTTCTATTTTATTTTCCTGTTTGAGAATTTACAAGAACACCAGCTGTCTATATAAGAAATGCTTTTTACTCACACCTGTTGTTTAAATTTGACAGGCATCAAGTCAAGTAGGAACTTGTTAGCTTTCATTACACCGCTTGGAAAAAATGTTGTCATCCATTAAAGTAGAACACAGCTTCCCCTCCAGCATCAGTACACCTTGAGCTTGATTCTCTTCTCATGCATGCATCAACATCTTGCTTACCATCTCACTACAAGATTGTTTTTATTGGAGATGAAGGGATGAAAAGAATCCAAGCTGACTGGCACACTTTAAGATGAGTACACAGGTAGTAAAACTGTTCTACTGAGTAATGTTGATCACACTATAACTGCAAGTTAAGTGTGTGTATGTGTACCTGACATACACGGCTATACACCAGAAAGTATATATAGCATCTAAAACATGGAAATGGTTTTGGTTTGGTTCAAGGTCAAAGAAATAAATGATAGTATTTCCAACTCAGGCAGTTGATGGATTATTCCAAGTGGCAGGAGGAACAAACTGTCCCACACTTAGTGCTTACTGCAGAAGTCAGTCATCCCAGGCAGTCGTCTTCCCTCAGTAGTGAAGTTTTTCAAATTTTCTTAGTTGTTTCTCATAGCTCTGCAGGGCAAGGGTACGAAAGAAATACCTACCTTAGTTTTTGCAATGATCCTATTGCAGCACAAATCTATGCAAATGCCATTAACTTGATTTATTTTACATGTATGGAAAGGGGATAGAGTAAAATCCCTTCTTGCTGATCTGTGTAGCGTATAGTAATTGTGCACTTACACCTCTTTAGAGAGGCTCTTTTGAAACATGCCTCAACTTGGGAACAAGGATACAAAGCAAAGGAATGGAGTTTGTAGTATGCATGGACTTGCTCCCATAAGAATACGCAAGCCCAGTGCCAAATGCCCCCACCCAAATATCCGAGATGTTACTAATTTGATAAGAGGCCTTTTCCTGTTTTTTTTACTAGCCTGTGCAGTTTCTCAAGCTATCTGTGCTCAGTTCTCACAAAGAACATTTTTAGTGGCACAGAACATGTCTGCAGAGCGAAATGAAGGTGTAATTGCAGCACGGGTAGGTGAAACCACACTAGAACGGGTAGTCAGAGCAGTGAATGCGTGGAAAATGGGCTGGCAACCAGCATGCAGATATAGCTGGATGAGTATTTGGTGTGAACTGCAGAGAAGCATTTGTTTGTGACAATAATTATCAGTAAAAACACGTGCTGGAGCTTCAAATAATGTTGAATGTTTTGGAAAAATTGCTAGAAGAATAGATATTGAGAAGGATCTAGAGTCTTCTATCTAGAAGAACAGATAAAGACAGTAAATGCAAATGAGGACTGTATTCTTCACACAGGGATGTGCCTGAAGATTCACATACAAAATCTGAAGACACATTTTTCCTCCTGTTGCTGTATCCGTCAAAGCAAATGTGCCTGTTGTTTTTCTTCCTGACTTGTAGACACCTGCTGTAGAGGTGGCACTCGACCCTGGCACTTCAGGATGGCTGAATGCAGTTGTCTGGTCTGCTTCTCTCCTGCGTAAGTCAGTCAGTGTCAGGCAGCCAGCATTCACACTGCCATGTTTCTTGACGCATAGCTGTCTGGGACTTGTTCATTTCGTTGAGCTTTATATTTTGGGGAGAAAGGGTGGAAACAGAGGTTAACCTCTGTGCTTCATAATTGTATCTTTGGGCATATGAGCTTCAGAATGATACCTTATGGTTAATATGTTTAATCTTTTAGGTGTTTTACACCTGTGATTGTTACTTTGTTTTGAAGCAACATACTTCAGTCTGAAAAGATATAGTTGGAAAAGTCAAAGACCTTGATGCTGTCTGGTACCTATTGTGTTGTGTGAGTAGCAAGCCATCATTTTCCATGGTGTATTGTACCTCTACCCACTGACTGAGGAGAAAAGCTGGAGGGGGTAAAAAGGTTATACACAGCAGCTGAATTCTGATGATAAATGTGAAGCCATTCTTGGGGACAAAATTGTTCAGTGCTCAGTTTTCTACCAGAAGAGATTGTTGCCTGGAGAATAACTTCAGGAAAAACAGGAAATAATTCTGTATGGTTTCTTTTTTTTTGTTGTTTCTTTTTTTTTTATTGATGGGGGTGGTTGTTTTCTTTTTTTACACTGATGTATTTCACAAATGTTCCTTCATTACTTACTTTCAGCTGGTGACAATTATTTTTCCTCTGAGTCCCAAGAGGTTTAAAGCAGGCCCTGAATTAAAAGTATGAGGAAATCACCACTGAGAATCTGGAGTTTCAAAACTAATGTTTTTGCAAAGAAGAAAAAGAAATGTGTGCACCCTTTGGCTGGTCTGTAACCACAGCATGGTCTTTTCAGCATTCCTTTCCCTGACATGCAAAATATTTCCCAAACTCTCATCCTGTTGTTTCTAGGAACTGTCAGACTGCATGCAACTTGTAAAACTAAGACAGTAACAATGTGGCACTATAAAACTCCTTCATATTCTATTTTATTGAAAGTAAACAATCCCCAGGTGACACATCCTGAGTACACAGGAAAACAGAGTTAATTAAGGAGAGTTATGTTTGTTTTATGGTGTGTGTGTTGGGGAAAACAAAAAAAAATACAAAGTCACCAACCTGCGGTGCTGCACAAGTCTCCAGGTATGAGCTGCCCCTTGGAGGGCAGGGCCAGCCCTGCTGGGCTCCTAGTTGAGCTTGAGGACCACCACTGCTGCCCTGTCTGTTAACTTGTGATGGGGACATGGACACGGCACGACTGTGCTGCTGGTGTGACCACAACAGGACCAGTGTTCCTGTGTAGTGTAGAAAAAGCACACCATGTTTAACTAAACTCCTCAAGAAGCTGAGATTAACAAATGTCTGAATCATAGTTCAGGCAGAGCTGATGATAAACACATTGATCTTGGTGTCTAAAGATCCACTGTTTTTAATGCTACTTTTTCTCCTGGTCCAGACATCTTACACGTTTAAAGATTTGTTCCTGAGTAATGTTTCTCAGCTAAGTTGTTGGAGAATTCACCCACCTGTGACCTTAGTTTAGGGGAAAAAAAACCCCACCAAACAATTCAGGGAAGATTTTAATCTTAAAATAAAGCTGTGAGCATGCACCTATTTATCTACCTTTTGGGGAAGGGATGCCTGGTTTTTGGCTGGGTCTAACTGTCCTAACATAGAATGTTATTGGTAGGGTTGGCACTGTTATTGAAATGGTATGTACACTGTAATCACGCAGGTGTAACCTTACTTGATGAGCAAATAATAATACTCTGAGAACTGCTATACTGACCAAGACCAAACAAAAAATGTACGTGGGTGAGGAATCTGTAATAACAACTCAGTTCAGTAAGACTGTGACAACCAAGGGAGATCCCACTGCAGTGGAACCACCCCTTTTGCTAACAATGGTTAAACTGATAAGGTTGCTTACTGCCATCTACTGTAAGAATTCTTCAAGCCAGAGGGGAATAAAAATTGTGTCTCTTGGTTCTCAAATAAATGAAATTGCTTCTGAAAAGAGAGAGAGAAAGCAGAGCCTGATTTCTCTCTACATCTAACATTCCCTTTATTTGTCTTCATTTCAAATTCAGAAAGAATTTGGGTTTTTAAAAATCTTTCCTGTACTGAGAGTAGAAACATCAGGTGTGATCAAGGGAATCATTATCCCTTTACTCTTTGCATTTTCCATCAGCATCCGTTTCCCCTACATCTGTGTATACAAGCAGATAATATTTTTTAATTGCTGCTTTCCTATTTTGCTTCATTTTATCTAGCCCAAATATAAATTACAGTCCTTTTTGACAGTTTTAGCTTTTGTCTGTCAATTATTTTCCATTAGATTCAACATTTTTAGATCCAGAAGTCTTTACAAAAGTTACAGTCTTTAATTATTGGAATCCAGTTGGAATAATTGGAATCCATTGGATTAATGGAACATTTCATTGTTTCATAATAAATCCAAAGAAAGAAAACAAAGGGTTTTCCTTACACTGCTTCTTCCCAAATTTTTTAAATCCCCTTCCTACAAACTCAACCTGCAATTTTCAGTCTGGGTCTGTGGCAGTTATAAATGGTATTTAATAGGATGAAAGAGCAGAGCTGGGCTCATGATTTCAGAACTGACCAGCCCTTTATCAGGGGAATACTAATAGGCATCACCTGTTTCCTATCATTCAAACCTTAGCTGTTGTTTGTTAAAAGCATTACCCATCTTCTCAATTTCAATGGAAATGTTAAATTTAGGGCATGTCAGTGTAGAATTTTGCCACATCGGTGAGCTAGAAAAGCAAATGACATCATCATAGCAAAAATACTGAGTTCAAAGTCCAGACCTACAAGCAGGAGCAGCCATGATAACATCTGTTAAACATTGCTGAGACATCAGGATCCACAAAAGCACTTGCAGAAATGGAGGAGGGCTGACAGAAGTGATGAAGTTGTTTTCGAAATGCCTGTAGATTTATTTTTTTTAAAGAGTCATGTTTTAGGAAACACTGATGAAGCCTCACAATCTGCAAATACCTGATGTTTCCACATACTGCTGACCACCAGCAGCAGAATGAGCATAATACACCTTTTGATGGTGGGCTACACCATTGCAGAACAGTATAAAAGCTACTGTCTACCTTGTTGTTGTTCCCCAGCTCGCACAGTAACAGTATTATGAAAAAGCCAGTGAACGCAGTAGCATACAACTACAAGAGCAAGATGACTAGGAATATACATAAGCACTTTGTTTTAATGTCTGGTGTTACTGAGCCTTTGGTGTTTGTCTTACTCAAAGGCTATAAAGCCTTAAAGGATTCTTGATGGTGAGACTCTAAAGCTGGCCTGCATTGAGGTGAGTGAGCATAGCCCTGCTTTGCTGAGACCCATTGTGTCACGCCATTCTTCATCATCTGAATACGGCATATCTCTTCATACAGGCTTTTCAAATCTGGTAAGTACAACTTGGCAAGGAGGCGGAGCAGAGGAAAAGTTAGTTGGTTTAGTGCTAAACCATGTGGAGTTTTTCCACCATGCCAGAGTGGTCTCCAGATCGACTCTTCTAGCTGTGTTACATAAGGAACATGGATTACAGCTGAGAGTCTGTGCCTGTAGTTCTACGTGACCGATGGACGAGGACAGAAGAAAAACATTGGGGTTTTTTGTCAAATTTAGAATTGGATTAGCATAGTGCTTGCTGTCCTCATTTTCTATTGCTATCAGTAGGAGCAGAAAATTCTCAAAACCTTATAAGCCTGATATCTCAGCTCGAAGTTAACAAAACCAGCAGCTTAGAGGAAGATACAACAGATAACAGCAGGCCGTGTTGTGCTACTGGATTTAACACAAAGCTCTTCATTAGGGCAATCAGAGAAACATGGCAAGATCCGTTTCTGGCTTAGCCCCATTCAGAAGTGTGATGTCCAAGAGTGTTCCTACTGAGCAGGTTAATGTAAGAATGCAGAGAATCCAGCTGCAAAATGCTTCCAGAGACAGTTTAACACAGTGAAAATGAGTTACGAGAAAGTAAATACAGCACCTTGTACCAGTTGGGTATGAAGTTGTACTGTGATAAGCAACGGAGTTTTATTGAGAAACTACTAATGAGAAATAAATGCCTGCAGTGAGAAGTGTAGCATCTGGTCTGCATTTGACTTCACGCATGAAAGCTATTAGGCCTGACTTCCTGCCAAATCCTGCAGTTTTGGAGGTCATCGAGCACGAAGGAGATTGAACTCCCTAGGTTAGCATCTCAAAATTTTCTCCTAGCAGAGCATATGCAGACTTCTAAGAGGACAGACTCCCCACTTTTGCTTACAAGTATGGCTCATTTTTTTGCAATTTTTTAAGCTGTTGTATTCTCTGTCAACATCTGTAACATTTATGGAGTTGCCATTATTAAAGCTTGTTAGCTGTTGTTCAAGAATCCTTCAACATGTGTACATTGGGTCTTAAGTCATTGTCTAAATACCCCAGAAAATCTCCAAGAAAGAAATGGCAGACCCCTGCACAATCCATCAAACCGGACACTGTGGGCTTTCTGCACAAGGAGATTTCTGCATTGCTAAGTAACGATACGTCCTGGTCAATCTATTTGTGATTTGCAGGGTTTAAGGTCCTCAGAACAGTCCAGTCTAAGGGATTCCCGTGAGAGGACTGACCTTGAACAGTTAAAAAGAAAGGCTACTATGAACATTTCTCAACTGTTTGGATGCCATTGCAGTCTCCATAGTATGCCAAGGGCTCTGCTGCTTTTGGTATCACCTCCAGAATTTTCTACTCATCTTGGACCATGGCGTGCGCAGTTCATATAAACTAGTCCCTCCCTGTCCTCCCCTCTTGCACTTGGACTATCGGACTAGGTAGTCTGAAATCCAAAAGAAGAGCAATAAGAGTGCTAAAAAAAGACTGAAATGAACTGTTAATGAGGGCTTTTTTTTAACCTTCCTTGGACCTAACATCATCTGCTTTAGCATCATTGCAATTAGTAATTTCACAGCAATGACATATAGGAAGGGGATGACTGAGTATCTTCATACTAATGAAGATATTTTGATGCTCTAGTTAGACATGTGGACTAATAATAAGCATTGAGTGGCTCTGGATTTGTCTTTGCATTAGGCACATACGATCTCTAATTGTCATAGAAGGCTGATGTGAGGATCCCAAACCTGCAGACTCTACCGCTTGGCAAAGCTCACAAGAGTTCTGGTTATTGGACGTGTCCTTGGATGGGACTTGGATCTAGCTGACATGCTGCCTACCTGTCAATCTGAATCTGCTGATGCACTGAAAATCCTTCTTTCCTTCTGCCTTCTTGAGTAATAGTATCACTATTTGGTCACTCTTCAGTCTCTTTAGCTTGCTGCTCAGTCAGTGTTCAAATCATTAAAGAGAGCTATTAGAAGTTTATTGGAAACCAAATATGTTGAAGGTTTTGAGATAGTTTAAAAGCGTCAATTGGAGGGCATTGTCAGCTCTCCGTAGCCTCTGTCTAAAGAGAGCAACTACATGGAAAAACTATTTCTGTGAGCAAATGCTTGCTGTGCCATCGGCTCTAGGCTGAAACTTGACTCTAAAACCAGCGTTGGAAAATTCAATGTTTGTAAGTAATTCCTCACTAATCTAGATCAAATATGCTCATCTTGCAGTTAAAAGGTTTTATCTTGGCGTTAGCCTAGCTTGCCCTGCTTTACTTCCCGCCTGGCACACATTTAGCAGCAGGCTTTTTTCATTTGATCCTGCAACCATTTGCCGTGGAGTGCAGAATTAAGATCAGAAATTATGTCGTGTCCTGAAGTATCCTTCACCTTCCCTCTATCCTTTTCTCATACATCAGTGCAATGAAAGTGTTGGTTAAAACCAGCTTACTCCCTCAGAGCCGCGGCGGTGCTGGCAGGAGTTACAAACTTCCATCAGGAGCAGGGGTGGGCGGTGCTGAGCTCGCCGGGGCCTGGCGGGGCTCCGGTTACCCGGCGGAGAGGAAGCCTGCTTTAAAATCTTTCCTGTTAAGGATTCTTTCTCTTTAAGGAATTGGGGAGGATTCTCAGGGATTTGACTCATGTTGCCAAATAATGCCTGTAACTGCATTTGGACACACAGGTGGCTCTCGGTGCTTAACCAAACCAGCTTCAAACCGCCTCCACCGGCCAGACGCGAGGAGCCCCGGGGAAGCGGCCCGACCGC
>WAAD01009669.1:27933-42643 GCA_013389945.1 Fregata magnificens | reverse complement strand
GGACTGGGTCATAATCTGCCACAATGGCATTTTATTGTATGATGCTGAGAGGATAGCATCATGACAGGTGAGGGGTTTTGCAGGTGCAATGCTTGCTGGACTAGCACTGAAGGATCCTGCAGGACAGAGGCAGCCAAATCAGGCTCAGATAAACTATTCTCCAAAATTCATCTGAGATTTGCATCTGAGAGAAGTAGTCATCTCGTTCCAAGAGGAGCTCAGCAATACCCTAATAAACATGCGGTGTAGGTAACCAGCAGAAGGGGACAAGGAAAAAACCAGGCAGTTAAGGTGGACATGAACTCAATATTGACAGTTCTGTTCAGTTAGCAACCGGGAAGAGTTACCCAGGAAAATGGGACTTTTTTGCTAAATACTATTAAATTGGTAAACACTTTGCCACTATATTAATGGGAAAAACGCTATTTCCATTGCAAATACAAACTCTGTTCCATTGACTGTGCTCTTATAGAATGTTTTTTGTATCTGAGAATGCCTCATATCTCCTGGTAGAAGACTACAAAATGCCATCTATTATGATTTCATGAATAATGAAAGCCTATATTATAAACTTTTGCTACAATATTTGCATNCAAAGTTCTTCATCCTAATGGCTTTGATATTTCCACCTTTTTTTTTTTTTTTTCCCTCTTTAGCTACTTTCTCCTGTGAACAGTTAAGGGCACTAAAGGCATTTCCACATAAAAATACTCATTTGAAAGAGATGGACAGAAGTATATCAAAACCGTGCTCTCAGAAGTAGTTTACTTTAATATCTAACTGCAAGCTCACCACTTTTTCTAAAGTGAGCCTGACATCTGTTTTTGTTTACTATTTGGTAATGACATGAATTCATACTAAGAGGATGAAACAAAATTTAAATATAAGTACTTCTTTAGATGCACTGGATGGAGAATATGGCATTTTCAAGACTATTCATCTCCTTAGAGTTTACATGGAGGCTAGATGATGGCTTAGTTATATTAAAAACAACATTTGGGTTTGCTGCTTGGTTTACAAAAACATTTCTGTGGAAAATATTTCATACAAAAACCCAAACCAAAACACAAAACAAACCCTTTGCACTTCTGATGCAGTATTTTTGACCGGTTTTAATTCTGAATGTAAGCATTCTTTTAAAGATAAGCAAATGGCTATGTCCTTTACCAAAGTTAGACTAAAACCCAGTGTGAGTCATGACAAGACATAATGCAAAAGATGATGAAAAGAGCACAGACTCGTGGCAGCAATCTAACTTCATGAACCTGTTAACAGAAAAGTAGATTTGCCAAAATCCCAAATAAAATCTAGTAGAAATATTTCAATTCAGGACTCTAGGATTAGATCCTACATTACATGTTTGTATAACCCACCATGTATTCTCCCTTTCTCTAAATTATTTGGTACTGACACTATGCTGGCATAGGTAGGGGACTGAGGCTGATCTAGTTTTGCAAAGGCCATCTTCCCAACATTGTCATTCTGCCTCCGAGAAGCCTACAGCCATGAATACTCATGATCGGAATTAAAAATATCTATATTCTAAGAGTAAGATGAAAGTACTACATTTCCGTCTAAATGGCATTGTAGAAGTAGTCTGTACTCAGTAAAGTGTTTTGCCAAATTTTGGAAATTTACCGCTGACAACATATTTGCAAAGTTCGTAAAGACAACTCTACTGTATTCTGTTTGATGTAAAATTAAAATGGAAACTGAAGCAGTAACACAAAATCATTTTATTTGGCACGACTTCTCCTGTCCTATTTTACTTGTTCATATACGCTGGATATTTTTAAAAATAGTTGACAACGACATCTAGACAGAGCTGTGCTCATCTGTTCTAATCTTGCAGGACCACAACTCATTTCAAGCTTGTAAAGTGTGGTTTATAGAAATTACTCATGCGCGTGGCTGGCCCAGAGGCAGCAGCAGCAGGAAGTGCCAACTGCAAGCCCTAGATTTAACAGTTCAGGCAAAATCCCAGACACAATGGTAGCCGAGGCTGCTCAGCCTATTATACAGAATTGCTCGGTCTTTGAGGTGGGAGACTGCCAACTGTTAGGGCACTAACATTACTAATGCTTGAGTCATTCATGTGGTAAAGCTGAGAGCCACAAGATGCCACTCACCATTCGTGTCATCCCTTTGGAAAGGTTTTGGCTGCAATGCGAAATAAAAGGGAGGGAAGCATAGAAATAATGAACCATATGCAAAAACAGCAAGAGCAATTTACTCCCATTCTAACACTTCTTACATCAGAAATAGAAGGCATTGTGTGCTGTTCTCAAAGGTGCTGATCACAGAGCCCTGGGAATCAAAGTCACTGACAAGCTCGAAAGGCGTTAAGCACCCAGTTAAAATAGTTTGCAAGTGTGGCTTGGTGTCTGGGCATCAGATAGTGTGGACTGAAGTATCGAGTGGTACTCCGGAAATTAATAACATTCCCTAACCATAAAATTTCAGTATTGGATATCCTGATCAATGATTTTGGAGCTGACAATTCAGAAAGTTGTTCAGCTCAAAACCAGCTTAGATTCAGATTCTGTTTAACTCAAGCTCGGGAGCAGCTTTTTGTATTGCCTACAATTAGCAAAGGGGCTATCATGATATCAATCCAAAATAAGGACAGCAGAACATCCAGTTTGGGGCTGTCTGTAGTAAATTACTTCCTGATAGTCTCTTAAGGGTGGTATGCAGCCCATTCATTTTGACATGACATATACTACTATTATTTAATGAGCATATCATAAGCTAATCCTGGGACCCCACAATTATAGAAGCCTGCTGAAGTATGCTGGGCAACAAATACTCACATGCTTGAAAACAGGCCTAAGAAGCGACTTCAAACTCAACAGAAAATCTTAAAGGAAGATACAGAGATTTTGCCTGCTACCTTATAATGATCCTTACCATATATATTCTTTAAGACTTTCATCAAAAATTGGTTCGTCACAACAGTAAAACTGAAGGACAGGTAGAGCAATATGCTCAAAGTTAGCAATCATCCAGAAAGCATTAATCCACCTCCTACCTCTTGCTCCAGGTTCTTCCAGTCAGGTTTCTAACTAGCAGACTCTCTATACAAAACAGATCTTTTAAAATATTAAATAGTTGATACACAAACCCATATTATTTTGCTTGTTTGCAGCTTACTAATTTTCCCCTTTATAATCACTCTTTAAACTTTTCAAACAGAGAGAAGACAATTACCAAGGCCCCTAATTTTACAGGAATATCAAGAGGAAAATATCACAGAAGACAGAAAGAAGAATTAATCTATTAGGATTTTTTCTCTCTTTTCGACAGCCATATTTAAGGAAAGAAAAGAGTAATTCAAATATTACGCAAAAACGTAAGAGAAGGATAATGCAATCATAGAGGACCTCAAGCACTGATTTAATCCTCAACATTTTAATTATAGATTTTATAAATTAATTTTGATTCTTCCTGAAAAGTTCTTCATGGACTGTGTTCTGAGGTAATAATATCTGATATAATTTATAGTGTTGGGGAAATTCTATTACAACTCTCATATGATTGCCTTCAGTGATAGTAATTATTCCCTTCTTAAATTTTGATCTATAGGTCTCATTTCAAACAAAGGCTAAAAGGCTAAAGCCAGGGCTAAGATGGTTCTGTCCGCCTCGGACACTAGGGAAATGCTCCTTTAACCCTACTGAGGCAACCCTGAAATCTCGCAGAGAAGAAAGCCATTTCCAAGTCAGCTTTTAGAACTTCCTGGATCTGATTCAAGAGAAACAACTTTTCACAATCTGATTGTTCTCCCAAGCCTTGGACTGCTAAAACCAATAGTTAGATTGTGATTGTAAGAAGGGGAGGACAAGAATGTTTCATGCTTGAGCCTTAAGGAAATACTTAGGACTCCTTGGTAAGATGACCACGTTATTAAGATCACTAAAGACCCTTCCTCCCTTGACACTGGTAGACACCCTACAGCTTGCTTAAAGTCTAGTCCTCTTCCTGGATCTTTGCAGCACTCACCAGCCTGCCACATTTTGTATGCTATTTCTGAAAAGTGAGACTTCAGTAGTATAGACTCTTTGGCCCTTTATCTTCAAACTGCTGACGTTACTCAGAAAATATCAGAGCTAATTCTCTGGTTAGATAAATTGTCCTTTTCATTCCTCTGCATCTAACTGATATGAATCCAAGTAACTCCATTAACTTTCACAGTCATATTCCACCACTGCCCCCCCCCCCTTTCTTTTTTATTAATACAAATGAAAAAAGATTTGGACCTCTACTTTCTGAAGTCAGAGCTGCAGAGAAAGAGGCTAGGGAAGCCAGCTACTCTAGGAATACGGCTTGCTATTTATGACATTAGCCATACCACAAGAGTTTGAGACTCTCTGACATTAGACAATACACGGTGCATTTTAATTTAGATGAACACTTGTTTTTGGAAGGATTTAGACTATCTCAGTGACCACTGATTGACATAAAATTAAAAGGGAGAAAGAGTGGCTTTGAAAGTGGTTGTGCATACATTTAACTTGGTGATGTAGGGAGAGAATGAACGGACTGCCTCTCCTGACCTGTGTGGAAAGGCACTAGAATAAAAATGTGGTTCTGCACTTAGTCTTTCCTTTTTAATACCTGTCACATCTCAGATTTGCCATCTTTAGATGAATTGCTGCTCCTCCCATGCATAGTGTGAATTGTTTGATGTATCATTCAAGTAGCTGTTAAATCTGGGATACAAAAAAGTCGTGTAATCTATCCTGAGTCAGGGGTGGCATGCCTCTCTACTGCACCCAGCAGCAGAACAGAAAGACTTAGGATTTTCAGTTTTGCCTACTATTAGGAAGAAGCAAGTTATTTCACCTCTTTAGTTAGAAAAAAATATTTCCTATCATATACCCAACCATTTATTGTGGCCAGCAAAAAATTAAAGGTGAGGTCACAATTTACTGGCTCTTAAGGGAAAATATGTAATCCCTCTTTTCTTCCTATATTTAGCTGGATTCAGCCTCCACACAGAAATATACAAGAATGTACTAGAATGCAGCTGACCATGAGAAATGTTTTTCTATAAGGCACAAACTTCCTGCCTTTGTAACAAATCCAATTTTAGTGTTGGCAGGAAATCCAAAGAGAAAAGACACCATAGCATCTGAGACATTCTCCTATAGAAGGAAATAGTCACTTGCATGGTAACTTTATTTTAATCTGCATTTCAGATTCATTTGTAGCTCTTAAAGTGACAGTCCTTGTATAAATGTTTGAGAACAGAATCCAGAATACTGTGCTGAGTTATCAGTTTATTCTCTGACATCTGTTAATACCTGTATTTGATGAGGGAAACCCCTTCTGATATTAGGGGTAGACTGGATATTGCACCTATCTAGTCTTATTTTTTAGAGGTGAAATATTATATTTCAGTATGTTAAAGTCAAAATGAAACAAGGCTAGAAATTTCACAGAAGTCCATAACAAATATTTAAAGTTTATAAATAGATGAAGTTGACTGACACCTGGTTGAATTTTTTTAACTGACTCATCTACTTTTTCTTTATGTGAAAACAGCCAAAGCAAAACAGAATAAGGTTTCTTTTCAAATTCAAAACATTGAAATATATGACAAACAGGTGCTGTATAAGCCTTTCTTTCACTGTTATCAAATCCTGCAGAAAAAGCCAAAAATTCAGCGAAGAAAGGCTATCCAGTCATTTCATGGGAACGGAGAGGGGTTGTACCAGTTCAGGTTTAAAGAAATGTTGTTCAGTCCTCTCCTAACTCTATCTCCTGATAGATGGGACATGATATTTAGAGACAGAAAAGACAGTAACAGCCACCCACAGGAACCCCCCACCCCATCATCCCTACATGACCGGCAGGATCACAGGAAGCTGCCCAGTACTGGCACAGCTGTACTGCTGCGGACTAGGTATGAAGTACGTCGGAAGTGATTTGCACAGCACACATTTAAACCCTGACTAAGTGCTTAAACAATACTGTCACTTTCTCAGTATAACTTGCTAGATATGCCCTCTGACACAGTTAGTTTTTCTAAAACCTCAAAGTAAAAAATGCAGGATGTAGCAAACCCTTCAATGTTAAAAGCTTTAGTTCTGAGCCTTTCATTAGTATACAGAAGGTGAGCCTCTAATTACTAATCTTTCACAGTCTGTAGCACCCTAGGGCTTCCAAACATCCTGGTGAAGGCAGGAAGGATATTTCAGACTTCATTTCAATTCCCTTAAACTTTTGTCAACAGCCTCATTTCAAATGGAACCTGCTCAGTGCTGCTCAGCTGCGCTCTCTCAGCTTCTAAGCTAGCCCAGCCCTGAAAAAAATGCCCTCGTTAAAAGAGATGGGCATGAAATAAGACTCAGCTTCAAAAACCTCTAAACTACTGCAACACTGAAAGATGAATATAAACTTTTGGGGCTTTTCTATATCATGAAGACATTTGGCAATAAAAGTATTTTATATACACTGTGGATGGTAAACAGGAGGAAAACACTGATCTGGTGGATATGTATGAGGCTTGTACCACTGCTTTCTTCTAGTCCTTCGCAGCGCTGCTGTACACACACACGCCCCAGGCACATGCTTTGGGGCTTGCTAAGACCTGCAGGGAGCCTTTCTGAAGGCTTCTCCTTACAGATTTCTGTCACCAAACAAAATGCTTCTCAAAATTCAACAAAACACCACACAACGGCCTATTTTGCAGACTGGCAGAAAGTATTTCCAAGATCTTTACCCCTGTGATGTGGGCACTTTCACCTTCTTCCTCTTACATTCTTTACAGGTTGGTTTTTGGACACCATTACAAATGCCCTGATAGTTCAGTCTAGATTCAGGCATACTTAAAGGTAATCCTCCATAAACCAGGGCAAATTTCATTGGCCAAGTGTCGTGGTTTAACCCCAGCCGGCAATCAAGCACCACACAGCTGCTTGCTCACTATCCCCCGCTGGAATGGGGGAGAGAATCGGAAGGGTGAAAGTGAGAAAACTCGTGGGTTGAGATAAAGACAGTTTCATAGATAAAGCAAAAGCTGCGCACGCAAAGCAAAACAAGGAATTAATTCACTCCTTCCCATCCGCAGGCAGGTGTTCAGCCATCTCCAGGAAAGCAGGGCTCCATCACGCGTAGCGGTGACTTGGGAAGACAAACGCTATAACTCCGAATGTCCCCCCCTTCCTCCTTCTTCCCCCAGCTTTATATGCTGAGCATGACGCCATATGGTGTGGGATATCCCTCTGGTCAGTTGGGGTCAGCTGTCCCAGCCGTGCCCCCTCCCAACTCCTTGTGCCCCCCCAGCCTGCTCGCTGGTGGGGTGGGGTGAGAAGCAGAAACAGCCTTGACTCTGTGTAAGCACTGCTCAGCAAGAGCGCAAACATCCCTGTATTATCGACGCTGTTTCCAGCACAAATCCGAAACATAGCCCCATACTAGCCGCTATGAAGACAATTAATGCTACCCCAGCCAAAACCAGCACAGCAAGTGATAGATGAACTACCTAAGTATAATTGATGGCTATTCCTAGGAAAGACACCTTGGATGATTAAATGATATTTCTACTTCATTCTTAATTCAAAACTGATTATTACATGTGCAGTTACGCACGTTATACTTCCCAATTTGAAAAATGAATGTAACGAGACTGAAAACCTTTTTAACAATGCCAAGGAAGAGACACACAGATATTGCACTGAAACCATGGAAAAGGCATCTGTTCTGATCTTCACGTTTTAAACTGAACGTTCAAAACATCTTTTGTCGTTCCTGTCGACTTCCAACGCGAATTCTCAAAACATAATAGTATTGTAGGCATTCAGGAGAGACAAATCTCTGCCTCGAAGAAGTTATGGTATAGTATGGCTTGTTGAGCTACATCAGAAATGCATCACACCTTGTACGGCTGGTATACCGTTTTCTGACACTTTACGAAGATATATTAATTAACACCGCATAATGTTGCAAAATCTGCAAGTAGAATTATTTTGAACTTTTCAATCTTTTCCTTTCAAAGCCAGCTAAATATTCCACAGGTGTCTACCATGTAAGATCATATTTGTTTAAAAAAAAGAAAAAAAGTAAAAAGTGGAACAATTTTTTTTATTATTATTTAATAGGAAAAAAAGTTTTACGTTAGAATGGATAGTCTCTAACATCAATGATATGGCTGTTAAGGCACCATTGACACGGATAACACAAGCGAACCATAGTGTACTATGCTTCATACTTAGCGTTCAGCCAAAACATGATCTGTAGCAGCTCTAAAGAGTGATTCTGATCTCTAGAGAGGAGCCTCAATGATCCCATTAACATTGATCACATTTGAAGAAGTCTCAGGCATAATACATTATTAATATCACCCCTTTCTGGTTTTTTTTAATGGTTTGAAAAGAAACAAAGGAAATTAGATAGAAATGTCTCCATTAAAATAACATAAGTGGTCAGACTAAAACCCACCAAAGACAGGAAATCCAGAATTAAAAGTTGCTACTCTCACTGAGTGTCTCCAGACATTAGCTGAACTTGTGTGCTATACTTTGTAATATTGAATCCTGGCATAAGTTCAAAACAAGGTGACTAAAGGATGAGTCACCTCCTTCCTGCAGGTTCATGTCCAAACCTTAATGCATTTTTTGTGTATCATACCAGTAACTGTCTTCTACTTCTCACTCCTTTAACACATGTGATTGTTCACAGGAATTTCATCTTCCATGAAAGACAAAATCAGGCTAAGAGTAAAAAAATAGAAATTCACAAGGGATTTGATGGAAAGACTTTACTTAGAGTGCTTGTCTCCCAGGCTAGATATAATGTAAAAAAAAAAAAAAAATCTGAAACCCAGACTATATTACCTGACGGGCCCTTGTTTTTTTTAAGTAGTGGAAAAGAATTGTAAAGGAACATGTCTGCTATTACTATGTTTCAAGCTAGCTTCAGGATCCAGAGCCAATGTTCATCTCAAATTATGCCAGTTCCAAATTTTCCAACAAGATACTTCTTAAATATTTCAAAAGAAGACGGAATTACCCTTCTCCGTATATAGACACCTTACACCATGCAGAAATATGAGCTTGAGGTGGAACCATGATGTAGAGGTCAGACCACCAGCTAGCACCGAGGTATGTTGAACTCTCAGAGGAAATGTCCTGTTCCCCTGTGCCTATGAAGCCTGTCTAACCTGGACCAGAGGGACAGGGGCCTTGACTGCTGTGGGTATAATGGAATAGAAACCTTAGAACAGAAAGAATAGAAGTTGCTATCTACCCACTCAACCCATCCCACTTAGCAAATAAATTTCAGATTTCATGCCACTGAGTGGCATGGTTCCCTACTTGCTCATTCCACCCCACATTCCCTCAGGGCACCACTTTCTTATCCACAGACTTAAATGACGAAGTACCTTGACACCCTGTAAACATAGTTATGAGCTTTGCCACTTATCTAAGAACAATACATGTCATCTAGTATGCCTGTTTTTAAAAGCAAGTTGCATCTTTCTATCACACAGAAACTTAAGAACAAATCAGCAGAAAGCTCTTACGTCCACAAAACTGGAGCACGTAATCGATTGTATCTGACATAATATCCGACAAATAATTATTCATAAATTCCTATTCTAGGTATACAATAACAGAATTTCATAAGTCATGAAGTTATTTGCAAAGAACTTCACAGAACTTTTCCATGTGCATGCATGAGAACAGCAGTGGACTCTTGTCAAGATCAAGGGAGCTCTCAGGGCACTACACAGGAATTCAAGCACCAGCACAGAAGAGGGGCATTGAGAATCCTGCACTGAGGCTGAGTGCAACTGCACAGAGCAAGATTGCTTGTACAAACACCCATCTCCAAAAGCTGCTTTTGAAACAGATACATGTTGTATTGGTTTCTTCAGAACAAAGATGCATGATATGCTATTAGTGAACTGACTAGTATTAATCAAGAGATAATGTTCTCATAGTAGGGCATAAAAACTCCTTATGGAAAGGAAAAGGCTAGGGAAATCCTACATGGTCCTCTCTGAATGCTTTTTCCTCTCCAAAACTTAAAATACCTAGGGAATTGCAGCCAATGGACAAACCTGTTTATTCTACCCATGTTGCCCTAGACATGGTATTTTTATGGCCTAAGAAGGATAGAGCCCATAATATTACAACAAAGATTTGTAGACTGGGGTCACAAACCAGAACTGCAAAACTGACTGCAAATTTTTGTAAGCAGTCCGGAGTAAAAGATCATTCTGGCATTGCTAATAGGTTTACTAAAAGAGTTTATGTAGCTGCCAAATCAATACAAAACAATAGCAAAAATACCCTTTTCTTTTTCTTTACCAATAGCAAACTTTCCTAGTTGGAATGCCCCTAGTCACACAACTATATCTGTGCAGTTTTTTGAGCACAGTGAAGTCTTCAGTTCTCTCTTAAAAAATGATACTATAGGGAAAAGCATTCCCACTTTGTTGCAACAAATTTCCTTCTTTTTTTAATGTGAACCTTCAAAAGATTACCACATAGCACTTCTGTACTAATGCATTCAGGTTAATCTAGTTGGTTTATGGTTTCTTGTTATACTAAGTACAGGAAAATCTTATTTAATTTCAAACCAAGCATCAACGATTTTCCATTTGTTTTTCACAGTACCCTTTGTCAAATGAAAAGAAGCTTACATAGGAAATTATTTATGTATACACTTTGATTTCATATATGTATACACAGGCATAGGCATACCTCCATATATATCTCTCTATATATCTAAAATCAAAGAAATGTGGTTGCTAAAGTTTTCTTTCAGACAACAATAGCAAAAACAGCAGGGGGCAAGCAGCAGCAAAGAAACAGGAAGAGCTTTAGAGTGAATAGCATGAAAAGATCCCAAACACATTAGAAACAGATTTGCGTACTATAGTATTTCAGCATTAGGGAAATATCTAGTTATGTTGCCTTTTTAAAGTGCATCCCCAAGCAGTTAATATCAATTACCATAAGCAGGTAAAATTCCACTTCTGTCCTTGTACTTTTGTGAAACACATTTCATTCTTTAAGGAAGATGTTTTCTATTTGCACCCACAAAAACATGTAAGAAAGAGGAAATACATATAATTTTTGAAGATGTAATTCAAAACCAAATGCTTTTATTGATAAGTAGTTTTATATTTGCTCAATGCATATTAAACTAAATACTACAAAGAGTAGGTATTTCCTTTAAGAAAAACAAAACTTACTAGCCAGCTGAATCCCACCGGGCATTATAAAAGTACACAAAGCCACTGAAATCCAGCTACCAGAGAAGATTACAAAGTGATTTGTACTGGTGTTCACTTCAAACAACTTGATTTTTTCCAAAAAAACCATTTGTCTCAAAACAGGGCTAGTTGCCTCCTATTAAATCTTAAATCTTTTTGCTATGCTTTCCTCAAGCTGTTGCCAAGGCTGACTAGTTTATAGTGTAGTTGGTTATGGTATACGACAATCTGTTGCTAGTCAGTCAGGTATAGAGGCAGAGCCACAGGCTCAGCTGTATGTAAAACCTATCGGCAGCTGTGGACACAGCTCAGGAAAAGCAGCATGACTTCTCTCATGATAAGAGAAAGGGATAAATAGGAGAATAGCTGGCACAGAATTCAGGTGTCTAAGTGTCTTCTTCTGGTTCTGGAAAGATGTATCAATTCCATGAGAGAGAACTATTCTGCCCTAGGCAGCTAGACCCTGAACAGTAGTTCACACATTAATGTGGAAGGTTATCACCCTTCTCTGCTCTTATTTCTCTACCAGCCAACCACAGAATCTTGAATAACCATTTCTGCTCATATTAGAGTTGAGGGACAGCTCTGCTAATAAGCTGTAAACCCCTTTCTGTTTAAAGGTAGACTAATTTAAGTACTCAAAGTCCACACATCTATTTGGATTTTCCTGACATTTGATATTTGCTCTGGAGTTCAGTAAGATTAACATTTTGAGGTCAAAGTCATTCAAGTCCTCAGAAAGTAATGCTTGTAATAAAATCCATGCCGGCCTTTATGCCGGCAGATGTTAATTACCTCTCTTCTACAACCTCGGATATCAGAACACAACTATAGCCTTTTGTAAAATGGTCTTGATCATTCAACATTTACCCAATTAACTTTTAATACTGAAAATAATGCTTTAAAAGGAATTCGGTTCCCTAGGTAGCTTCTATGGTCTAGTTAAACACTGCTTCCCCATCTTCCTACTGCCAAAGTGGTTCTTGTTTGTTTATGAGGAAGAAAATAATCTGAGTATTGAAGAAGAAACCCTACTTACTTTAGCATCAAAAGCACTCCTTTTACTTGGTAGCAGACTGAATGGGGGTATCTGTTTCCCCTCTGCTGAATTTGCCTCAGGAAATAACAGGGGGAGAAGCTGGAGAAATAGAAGACAGCAAAACATCTGCATCAAGAATTTTCAAAACCTCTAAATTACACATGCACATGCTAGAGTGGAGGGTTGAAAGGTGCTGCTCTACAGAAGCTCAAAATAATCCAAGTCAGAGATGGTCTTGTCTCTTTCCCTCACCCTTATCCATGAAGCCCCATCCCTGTCCCAGTCCTGACACTGATATGTATATCAATAAGCCATTAACTGGTTCAGAGAGCTGAATAGCTAAATATCTCCCCCCAAAAAAGTGATGGGAAGAGGCAGTTAGCTGTCTGACCCAGTTCAAGGTTAACAGAGGAAAAGGAACAGGACCACAGCATCCCTAAAAAGCCCTGAGTTGAGCTGGGTTTCTGTCTTCTTTAGAGCCTCCCTCCAGTCCTAACAACAATTACAAGAGTGCTGGAGCCTGGAACAGATTGTTGACTTTTGCCTAGACATTTGGTGGATACGCAGCTTGTGCTACTTTAATTAAATATAGGGTTGACAGCCTGGACCAGTGGTCAGAAACTCGTTAAAGTAATGAGAATGCCTTTGCAGCTACCTTCCAGGCTATCTTTGTAAACTCTTCAGGCAGTGTTAGAGATTGCAGGGTTGAGAACAGGTCCAAAAATCTACTAGAGGAATAAATGATGATGAAGGCTCATTATCAGATGAGAGAAATTAATCCAGATGGCTGGGAACAGGGATAGGTCAAGTTCAACCTAGTTCTGTTTATTTCAACTAAAATTCTTCCATCCCCAGCATACCAGTGAATTGAGAAAATGTCTGCATAAAATTCATATTTGAGGTATACTTCTGAAATGTCCAGGGAAAGCATCTGATGCTCAGATATTGAGATTTAATTAAATTTAAAATTCAGTTAATAAGATGGAGAAGTTTGAAAGATTAGTTACGAGTCTATATCTGAACTTTTCCCAGATCTCTTTTCCTAAAGTGCCTGTAACCAGAGGTTCCCCCAGGATTAACTTCTTGAGTATCCCTTCCCTCACACTTTCTGCCAAATCTCTGTTCAAAACCTCCAAAAGCAAAGCAAAACCACAAAGCCATAGCTATGAGATTCCTGCCGCCAAAATCTAAGATGTCCCTACAGTATTGCTACATAACACACAGTTCAAGCACTTGTTAAAGTCACAACGGAACTGGTTTTATTACATTGTGAGCAATCTCACAAAAGCCTTTGCATTATCATTTAAAGCTCTGCATTGGCAAAAAGGCGTCTGAGCTTGTAGTGCCTTAAATTTTCCAAACAAGGGCATACAGTTCACCAGTCCAAATGTAAAAAGTCTGCCTGGTTGATTTTATTTCCCTTGGCATTCTTCCCTTTTTCTTGATAGAAGACAGCTCCATTGCTATGCTGATAAAAGAGCAGGAAAGCTATATGACACTGCCACCTCCATCAAAAATCACTTCCTTGTCAAAAATCTATATATTACTGTTGTAGCTGAAAGCGGCTTTGGTGTCAATTCAAGGAAATGCTACTGGGACACACTACCTGTGCTTGCATTAGGGCTCTTCTCTGGTCTGGCTAGTAATTGTTTCAGTCAGAGAACCTTTTTCTGCCTGTGCTGTACTTGTCAACTGCTTAGTGGGCAGGCTGTTGGGAAAACTGCAGCTTTGAGAAGCCTGTTTTCAAGGTAATTAAAAGTAAAGATTTTTCCTTTTGTTTTTTTGCTGCCCCAGGATTTTTGCTCTTGAGCAGAAACTCCCTATTGAAGTGAACAGCACTTTCAAGAATGACATCTTTGGTCAGTACAACTGCACTTGTGCAGCAGTGATTTTATTATGCAGTGCTGTGTTTAGCCAACTGAGAATGAGACGACAATTAAAACAAAGCTCTTATAGAGTACCTGCATTCAGGCAGACATATTATGCACTTATAAGAGATAATATGCCTCAGAGAATGAGATGGCAAAATTCAGCTAAGATGTAAGCTCTTTTGAAACATACCTGTCACCAGTTAAACTGTGCCTATGTATACCAGAGCTGTTGTCATCTGAATAATTCCACAGTGAGTCATGACAATAAAGCAGAATTCCTGTGGCAGAAGAACAGAAAAGGGAGAGAATTTAATGATTTTTTTTCTTTGAAAGACCATTTTAAATAGGCCTATTTTCTATGATGCTACTATTCCTAGCTGGATCTACGAGTTTTTACCAAGATATACCTTGCTGAGATAGTGGGACCTGAATTTAAAATGTTAATAAAGGAGGAAAACAGAAGTTCTTATCTTTACCCTGCATAGCTCTTTCCAGGTTTTCCTTGGACCTATTCTCTTCTTTTCTTTCCTATCCTTTCCACTTTCTTTTATTCAGTGAAAAACAAAAAAA
>WAAD01009669.1:1699-21250 GCA_013389945.1 Fregata magnificens | reverse complement strand
GGCATCTCCACCTGTGGATCACTTCTAATAAACATAAATATCCAACCTCATCACCTGAAGGTAAATTAAGACAGGAAGAGACTGCCAAATTTGGATGACCAAACATCACATCTTTGCCAAATGTGCATAAACTACATGTAGTATATGGAATAATGTGAAATACATATAGGTTATTAAAATTTCTGCCCAAGATTTAAACAAAGTATATTTAAACCTATTTTTCATAAGCATTATGATTTAAAAAAAACCATTAACTTATCAGCAAGATTATAGTTATTTTCCAGCAACGTAAGTCAGACGTGGAATTCCTTTAAATATAACTGTCCTGTATTTGTCTTCCTGCTTTAAAAGAACCTAAAATGTATTTACATGATAAAGCTTATTCAGGGATAATGCAAAATAAATGCATTTTCATAAAAGATCCATTTCAGTCTACCACATACAGGTGTACTGAAGACAGGCTATGCATATTAAACCTCCATGTAAAAACATCTGAAAAAATATTGCTATCCAAGCACTTTCTCCTATTTCCAAAACTAACTGAATCTGCAGATGCACAGGATACTTAACTAGAAGCAGGGATAATGTATGCATTATTCCTTTTACTCGCTACTTCCTCTCATAGCTCTCAGTATACAGGTCTGATACTATACGTAAGAATGAGAGAGAAGAAAGAACTTTACAAATTGTGCCAAATAACATTAATCCATCGAAAAGGACATAAATTAATCCTCTCTTTTCTGGGACTGAAAGCTAGATATCTGTGAGCAAGTATTCTAGAAGCTCTTATTTCATTCCTGAATTGAGAAACCTTCATTAATTTGGCCCATTAATTGTGGAGATTCATTACTGGCATATTTTCATCACTTTAGTTTCCTTTTAATGTATTCTTAATGAAATGCTTCTATTTTCACACAGGCCTTCTATATCAGAATTAACTTGGGCAGCTTTGCAAAAGCTGCATTATAAAAAAGGCAGATGAATGAGCCATGCGCTTATCATAAAATACGATGATTTACTAATAATGCTAAGCGCACTTCAGTATCAGGCACTACATCATAAAGGCTCTGTATGTTTATTGTCTTCTATACAGTGACAATTCTGCCCTTTAAAATACGTGCATCTGTGAAATCCTGGCTTAGAAGCAGGCCGATATGTCTATTTGGTGCTAAACATCAGTTTCAGGTGCTCCCTCCCTAGCTCTATTTTCCTTCCAAACTCACATATAACTCTCAATGACATTAATGGGACACAAAATGTGTTCAAGACAGAGAAGTAAAAGGACTCCTGCAGTGTTAAGGTAAGATACCTAGGAAAATCTGGATGAGCTACCTGTTAATTATCTACCAGGTACAACTATTCATAAAATATGAAAGAAGTTATAGGAAAATAATGCTGGCAAACATATACGTTTGGATACAACATGCTCACACTCAAGAAGTGCACAGCTTCTTCAGGATTCTGAGACATAAACCTAATGTAGTTAATTGGACTGAAAACTCTGTGGCCAAATGATCTACAACAACTGCTTTCCTACTCTCTGGACCTTTGTTATGGTATGCCTTTGTTAGGGTGATAAGAAAAAGGCATTCAGATCCTACTGACAGATATTTCATACAAAATTCGTGATTGCAGGTATATAATGTTACTCACCTGTGGTTGTCGTAGATTCACCTTCAGCAATACCTATCTGTTGGTTTCCCTTTCACAATTTTAATGATAAAACCAGTTTTCAGTTAACAGAAAATACTTTTTAAATTAACTGTTTCATTGCTGTAACATCCATCAATTTATTTTCAAATTTAATTTCAAATTCTTAGCTTTATATTTAAATTAGAGAAAGAAATATGTAGATTCTCACTGAAAATACCTTTGACGCTTCACTGTGATATATTTTACAGATATTTGTTTCCTTTTATAGGTACTGTAACACATTTGTAGGCATCTGTTTATTAATTGGATAAAATTAGATATGTTTTTTCTCTGCACTTAGTCTCAGTTCACATTGGTAAAAGTCCATTGAAACAAGCTGCAGCTATGCAAATGCTCCAATGGGAGTCGCATTCAGCAGTCCATTTCTAATCAGTATAGTTTTTAAGCATATTGCTAAAGGTTCACTTGTGTCAATGACTTAATCACAACCTTACCATTAATTATACCTCAAATAGCTAGTTGAGCAGCCTGCACTTCAGTTTTGATCAAATACTCTCCCAGAATGAAAGGACAGACCAAAGAAGGAGACTGCTTGTGTTCACCCAACTTTTAATTTCATTCCACCGCCAGAAATATGCAGTTTGCTCTTATTGTAACCTAGAGTGCATGCAACAATTTGTCTTGCAACAAAGACAAGTGGCAGAAAAATCACAGTGTCAAATACAATCTTTTGCATTAACAAAAAGCATTTTAGGAGTTTTGTTGTGTTTTACTTTTGTGACATGTTTCATAATGCTGTATTCCTTTTAGCACAAATGTCCTTAAATGTCACGGGCTCATTAGTGCAAGTATACTTACTTCTGCTTATAATTATAGGTTACTTATGATTAATGTGCATTTTTTAAATGGTACCTGTTCCACTGAGGATTATTAAAAATGGATAATTAGGAGCATCTCCTTGAGAAGATAAATTAAATATTCTAAAACTTAACCTACATAAGTATTTGCACATAATAATCACAGAGTATAAATGAACAATTCCAAATTATTTGTAATGCAACTTAAGGTAAGTCTAATCCTTCCTATCACCTTACGGCCAAAAAAAAAAAAAGGAAACCAAACAATATACAATGCAACAAGACACAATATAGGAACTGCTGTATTTTAATACTACCAAGCTTCTGATCAAAGCCGAGGTCTCAATCCTGGAAGATGAGCACTTTGGTCTCACAAAGCCATGTACTGCTATGGGACGTCCCTGTGGTCTCTATTCAGTGAGATGTGTTCTGTGTCCTTCTATAGGCAAAGAAAGCATGCCCTCACAGGATGAAAGGCTTGTATTTCAGTGGAAAAGAGAAGACCGTAACTTTCCCAAGACAGAAGATGATGTGTGGGACTTGTTCTGTATCCACAGTCACCTTGTGCCACCTTACAGAAAGTATCAAACTTAGGAATGGTTATTGTGAAAAGGGCATTTCCAAAGATTTCATCTGAGACCTGGATGAAGCTCATCAAGAGTGATCTTAAGTTCTTATTTTTTGAAGTTCTTATTTAACCTGTTTATTTGATACATACAACCAATCTGAATTGGTAGAATTACCTACAGCTAATGAAACTGCTGGTAGCTTCCCAGACCATTGGGCTACACTTGCAACATTTTATTTCTGATAGCACATTCATTCCACTCACAATATGATTTCAGTGATCTATATTTTGCCCTGTATTGACAGAGTTGTTTATGGCACTCCTCAGGTATAGGCCTTAGGTCCCATTCTACATTTATCTGCTCCCATTAAGTGGTGTCATTAAAGACATTTCGACAGCTCTCTCGGCACTCTATGAATGTTTGTGACATTAAAGCTTGAATGTCTTCAAATTTCCTACAGCTAAATACTGACAAGCTTGAATTCTTATTTATTGGTTCCCTGCAGTAACAAACTGCATGTTCATCTTTGACAGTTCCTTTTATGATGAGGTCTGTCCACAAAAGGCTGATGTTTTGCAAAACATTTGAGCAAACCCACACATTTTAAGGGCCAAATTTACTGCAGCACTAAAAAAATTTTAAAAATATATAAATATGAAAGGGCATAATGAGATGTTTAAATGTTATACTGAATCACTCGTACTTATTTCAAGCAAGCAAGCTCCATCAGAAAAAAACTCTAGCTTTTGTTTCAATATGGGATGAAGAGAGAAGTATCCTCATTCCCAGCTCCACTAAAAGACAAGGATCCCACAATCATAAATTAGCAAATGCAGATCAGGATTTTATATCACTGTCCAAATTCTATGTACAGCACACACAGAAAACTCAGAACTTTCAAATTAGATTAATTTGCTTGTTACTTCCTTTAGATACCTTCCACTAAACATTAGCTAAACAAGCTTAGCCAAGAAGCTGAGCTCATGTATGTGTTTTCCCCATTTTCTATTAAACTGAACATCTTAAACAACACAGAAGGGAGTGGAGTAGTAATTTATTTATTTCATCTGAAGGAGAGAAAAAAAGTTTCACCTAAGGCATTGGGCTCAACAAATAATTATATTATTAAAAAACACCCCCAAAACCCCAAAGGCCAAGTGATCACAAATTCATAACCTGTGTCAAGTTAAGCCAGTATATAAAGTCAGCATATACAAAAACATAAATGTTCCCTAAGCAGGTCTTCAAGAAATATCAGAGGCTTTTAATATACACAGTGTATTGGGAATATTTGTTTACACAGAGCCTACAAATTCTGTATATACCAGGACATAAAAATTTAATGATATTGTAGTCTCTACCGTGTACTAGAAATGTCCAAACATGGACTAAAAGACAAAGATAATCAAATGATAGTGCAAAAACTTTGTTCTATATTCATTCGCCCTTTGAACATGGTTGACATGAAGATCTTCATTTCCTGTGCCTACCCATCTCCTTATGCCTTGTGCTGTTCTACTCAATATTCAATCCTGGGTAACATTCTGCAGTGGAAATATAAATCATTAAATCTACAGATGGCAAGGGCAAGAAACAAGTCACCCAGAGCCCAGAATAAATAATTCACAAAAGCCGTAAGACCAAGATAGGAATGTGTTCTCCTTATTTTCTGTGCTGAAATACTTTTCCAAAGGTTTAGAAATAGGTATTTACAAACAAGAGTCAAGTGACTTGACTCTAGAAGTCATTTTTTCCTGTGGTATCAGCAGGATAACATTGATTTATTTGGGGACAAGTTCAAGCCCAGCATTTGTTCTTTGTAGACTTCCTCTCTAAAGGTGAAACTCATAGTTCAAGTCTTATACACCAAATAAATTCCACTTAAATCTACTTTGATGGCTTAATTGGGGTGTATGACTTGTGTTGGCCTCCTGCAGAGTGTTGGATTTCACTCTATGTTATTTGACCTTATTGTGAGAACAGCGTTGCGTCTTTTACTGTTTGTTTTATTCATGATCCTGAGGTGAATACAATAAATAAAAGCTTGAAAAAGCATTCTCGAAGCAATTCCACTCTTAGAGGAAAATACTGTTTACCTTACTTCTGGGTAAGCAATGGGACTACAAGCACCAGCGGTGCTCAGGTTAACTGTTCATTCTAGATAAATGGTTTGACTTCGTTTATGATTTTACAATCCCCTCAAAATCCCAGCCTCAGTTGTTACAGTGGCATCAGGTGCATACAACACAGAATATGCAGAATACTCATAAAAGGGTTTTTCTTCTTTATCAAACTATTCTGCCTACATTATGGGAAATGGTCACATCTAAATCAAGCATGGGGAACAATTTCCTTGCTGATAACTGAGAAGGATTTTCAGATACATATACAAAGTGCATATTCTCACTACAGTTGTTCCACCAGCATATATACTACCTTTTGTTTGCTCTGCCGATGCAGCAATTACTTGCCAAGTGAACCAATGTGCATCTAGAAACGACACTGCTTCATTAGAACGCTACTGTGCTCAGATTAACGAAGACCAGTATTACTAACAGAGGCTTGTTTTCTGGAACCAGTGTCAAATTAATAGGTTTACATGTCTTTCAGATATGGCTTACTCAGCTGCATCTTGGAGTGCTTTTAACTTGTCCACCCTTAAGATTATAAGCTTGTAAGTGTGCCCAGTGAGAGGAGGTAAGTAAAGGGATACTGGAGCATGGCGACGGAAAAAGCACCCACCTCCTGTTGGCACAAACCCCACACCTGGATGGCTCCAGGCCATCGAATTCCTCCCTCTGCAATTCACCGTTTCCCCTAGCAGTGCAGAATTCCATGTTGTTTCTCTGCACAGAACCTGCGGCTCTTGCGATGCCTGCTGCCTCCATGGCAGCCACGACTGCAGCCACGCCACGCAGGCAGAATCAGGCAGGCTTTAGAGAGCAGAGGAAGGATGCCTGGCAAAGAAGACAGGGGCCCTTGGGTGTCCCTGGTCCAGAGCAGAGAAATGTGGTGCCCTGGGGGTGCAGACACATGAGGTATTTAAACATAGGAAACATTTATTACTGAAATACCACCATGGCTTTTGATTAGAAGGAAATGATTCAAAACCTCAACTCAAGAGAAAGCTTGAATGGGCTTGGACACAGTCATAAAAATTGCTGTATTAATCTATGAAGTTCATGCTTCCAACATGTCTTCCACTGTGCAGAAAGAAGCAAGCGTACCGAGCCATACTGCAGATGCGCCAGATTTGAAACAAATCTTTCCTACAACATCCCAACATTACCCTGAACTCCACTGATCATGGATTCAGGGTCCTTCATCACCAAACCAAATACAGCAAAGAAACAAGGATGCTTTTGGCAAACAAGTGTGACATACTCTTTACGTAAGTAATACAGCAAGTGGCTGTCAAAACTAAAAGTGAAGCTACTTCCCTTGGTACTACCTATCCCCTGCAGGCCCCTACAAACACTCTGTAGGGAAAGCATAACCTTGAAGGAGGAGTAAGAAAAAGGCTGTAAGTCCCCTGATAAAAACTATCGTCATGAAACAAACACACTCCTGCCCTTTAAGGGAAATGACAGCCCATGACCTCATGTTCCAGGAGCTTTTTGTGTCTGTTACATTTTTTAAGATCCAGATACTAGGTCTAGAGCAAAATGTCAGCCATACACACGCTTTAACAGTTTAAGGAGAAGAATCTGTCCAAGAAGAAGAAAAATCCCCTAACCTTGAAATTTTTCTCTATTTCTAGATATTGATTGTACTGAAGCTCATAATATCCACTTTACCAAGAGGAGAGGGACGATAGCAGCAATTATCTGTTCACAAAGAGAAATATAAAAGCTCTACAAGGAACAATGCCTGAAATTAATTTAAGAATAGATTTAGGTGAATTTTTTAGTCTGAATATTTAGCTAAATATCAGTGTCACTAACTATTCAATATATCACAATATATAACAAGTTACATAAAAAATTGTTAAAATCTGAAAAATATATTTCATCTTGACGGTGCTGACAAATTCTCTTCAACTACCCTTTAGTACAAATACTCAGAAGTTAAACAGTCTTCAAACAAGATCTCAACCAGTAAGGTAATTTTCAGAGATCCCCCCCAGGTTTCCTTCCCGGTCTCTTTTCTTCTTTTTTCAATTTTTTTGGGGGGTGCAAACAGAATTGGATACAGAAAGTACAAAATATTTGTGTAGTATAATATAGGAGGGAGGAAAGAAAAAGCTTTCTTACCAGTAATTGGAGTCCTTCATATGAATGTTTTTCTAATGACCTATCAGTCTGGTCTGGAAAACACCGCCTCTTTGCAAAAATCCCAGAGCGTATATGCATGCCCTTGCTCTATTGTGCTTGTCCCAAAGGTACGTAAGGAGGAAAATATCCAGCACCATTTAAATTTTCCTTTGGCCACAGATATTGAATTTCAAATCCTGAAAAACTCTGTAGGAAAGAGGAGGAAATAAATAGACTTTCATATCAAACGTCTTGAAGAATTCCAGTTTAATTCAACCTTCCAGTCTTTGAGAGTTAATCCTATATACATTCACGTTGCAGATAGCTCCGAAGAACTTCCTCCCTTCTGGAAATTATGTGACAAACTGTTTTGGTGCCATCTGATGTCCCAACAGCAAGTGAGGAGCTCCACCACATGCCAAACCATTGCCCAAGGCCTCTGAGATGATACAGTGCACGGGGAAGGTATGAATGTGATCCCTGTTGCTGCATAACAGATGTCAGATGCAAAGATGTTTCTCAACTGAGCAGTAAAGCACATTTCATTTTAGGCCTAATAATTCATGAGTTTAAAGTTTCTAATACATCATGGTTAACACCCAGCAGTCACCTACTCCCTGGAAAGTCTACTGCAAAGTGTCAGAGTAAGTCATATATAAACACATTAAATTCTAACAAGTAGATGCAGAACCACTGAAATCAGTGTACCTCAAAATCACTTATTAGTCATACTAAGTTAAGGTAACACTCTAAAAATAAACCTCCGCTTCATAAGGCTAAGCTATGAATCACCATAATATATGAATCATAACTTCAAATGCAGTAATGAAAAGACATGGGAAAATAATACAGTTTGTTCAGGAGAGTGCTGATTATTCTGTTTCACAGAAGACTGAAAAAAAGCAAGTTTCATTATTTTTATATAATCATCCTAAATTGCAAAGCCCTCCACACAGCCAGCCTATTTAAATACCATTTTAACAATGTAATTGCTAGAGATATTTCTCTCCATCTTCCGTTAAAAAAACTACACCAGTAACAACACCTTAATTTATTTTGCTATTCATTATTCTAAGGGGCTGACACCTGGCGGAAACTATTTTGTTTATATTCATTCATATCAGGGTACTCAGCTGGAGAAGGCCCAAGTGAATAATTAACTAATCAGTGGAAGAACAGTGCACTTCTCAGCACAGAGGAGATCCTGGAATTCCCACTCTGTGACAAAGACAAATTCACATGCAAGCACGAAAGTCTCAAAATTTGAGATCTTTAAAGGTGAAACAATAAAATATTTCTTCAAAACTTTGACTGTGGTTGTCAATCTTTTATCCACTTAATAGCTATGAATCAGCCAATAGACTATGCTCATCTGAACTTGTTTTGAAGCAGGGACACATTGGCACAGGGAATTTAATAACAAATTTTATCTAACATTGGGTATCACTTCCAACCCTATACCAGTGCCAGCTCTTGAACATACATTATCCTCTTCACAGAGGAGTTAGTGGAATTAACCTTACACAAGGGAGGCTACATACTTAAGATGTAGTATTATCCACATTTTCATCGTGTTCCTTTGAAGTTTGAAAAGCTTTGTGTACATTCTCAATTCAAACTCTGATTCCTACACAGAGGAATAGAATATAAAATCTCCTGAATTCTAATCTCTCGTTTTGGGGATAAAGTGTCCGGTGACTGGAATCAAAAGTATTGAACTTAATGGGCTTAGACATAACCTAACCCTCCCCATGTACCACACAGATATCTTAAGCCTTAACATACAGGATATTAGGTTTTCACTCTAGGGCCAACCACTTACAGGTTAGGCACCAACTAAATTTTCAGGTTTCCAAATCTTTAACTGATCCAGCCATCATTTTCATCAAGAGGCCTTATGTCTATACGTATTTCAATAGTTGTAGGGTACAAAAGTACAGCACCAGGCTGTGCATTTGTAGCTGTTCTTGAGCAACGAACCCCTCCAACAGAAAGAACTTCTCTGCACGTTACATTTGTGCCCCCATGACATTTTGATTAAAAATGTAACTAATCTTACAAGAAGTCTTGCCCAAATGCAATCAATTATACTTTGTCGAAAATGAAGCTGTAGCACCTTTCTGGAAGAAAAATGAGAGGAGATGCTGGTTTGTGGAAGTTGTCTATTGATGAATGGACAGAGAACCATGAATGTACCAACTCCATTACCATTACAGACAAATTAAAACTAATGCACTTCTTTGTATTTCACGAGTTATACTTTTTTACCCCTGAGACTGACTAAATTGGACTTCTGAAGTCTTCTGAATCATGCCAAAGATGGACTAATGAGCCAGAAAATTTCCATCACATGTTTTCTTGCCCTTTTATAATAGATTAAAAATATAAAAACTTGAATACTTTGAATAGCACATAAATATGGAACTTGGTCAACATGTACTAGGTGCTAATAACCAAGGCTTGTAGTTTTTCATAGTATCATATTATACAAAGTTGAAGCTGATGAAACTACTTCAAGCTAGATAAAAATAATTGATTCACAAATCAAAGTTGTAAAGCAGAGTCAGGCTTTTTGCCTCTCAGAAATCATGTTGAACAGGCAGTAACAGGTTGCATCCGAAATTTTTGCTCATTTCTTCAAAAGATATATAGAAACTCCACATCCCCCAAAGCTATACTCTGCAATAGCTAGCGCAAGAAATACTAAAAAAGAATAAAAAATGACACAGCAGACTAGAGGTAGTGGCCTAATTTTCTGGTCTGGTATGGTGTAAATGTAATGTTATTCTTAAAAGCACATCAATATATAAAGAGACAGATCCCAAATCCGTGTAGTCCTATTGACATTGTTAGAGTCCCAGTTACGTATAATAATGAAATTAATAGCCCCCTAAAAGTGTAACAGTAGAAATTACAAACTTAGATATTCATGAAGACAGTGAGGAAAAAGAAATATTCTAGACTAAACAATGGAAACACACAGCGAGTTCAATGATCTGGAGAACTCTTACATTCTAACAGCGCTGCGAGAAGCATGGACTAATTTGAAATCATAAAAAATGTGTGGAATCTTCAAATCATTTTGAACGACATGAATGACACTCCCCTTTCTCATATTAGCTTCTGGGACACAGCATTGCATTAAATAGATACTCTATCTATTATTGTAATACTATGCTCCATAGACTGAAGGTTTAATGCATTTACTTTAACAGTGCACCTTTTAGGTTTGTCTGTCTGGTTGGATGTTTAAAAACAAATTATTGAAAATGTGACTATTTTGACAGGGTATTTTATTAGCCAGGTTGGCTTACAATAAAAGTATAGAAATTAATTAGCTTCAGAGGAAAGTATCACAGTTGAAGTATTACAAAAACATCACAAATCTAGTTCCCTAAATTAGAATACTATATCACAAAGCTTCAGGAAGCCTGCCTATTTTTCACATACAGATATATATATATATATAAAAGCATCCAGCAGACATGCTTATTTAACATAGCTACCTCTCCTCTTTACTGGCTTATGTACCTAAGTACTTCTTAGCTGTTCTGAAACATCTTGTTAGAGAAGGCATCTTGTTAGACAAAACTGCAGCCACAGAAAAGTGAAGCTCAAAAGCTGGTTTCATCTGTAACTGTTCATTTTTTTTCCCCTCATAAAGCAGATAATGATTGATGGCTCAACTAGGAGACACTCCAGACCAACTGCATCCCTGCTGCAACTGCAGTGACTCTGATCAGCTTGGCCCTTTTAGCCTGATAAACAACAATAAGGACAAACCACCAATTATGCTCTTACATGTCCTTGTCTGTAATAAAAGGCGTATTATTTAGATGTTTCGAAAGCTTCATAAAAATACAGATATTGCTGTAAATCAGCACTGTTATTAAGGAGTCTCAATGGGGCTAGAATATCTTTGGAAATACCTTACTTACTACTCCGACTTCTAAAGATTAAATTATTGCCAGGATTTCTGACATGGAAGACACTGAGAGCCCCGGTATTGAGACCCTAGTTCCCACAAAGGGCAGTGGTTCTCTCTTAAAGTCTATTTGCAATTGCATTGTTTTTGCTAAATTGTTTGTGTAAAGCTAAAAGGAGATTAATCTCCTCTTTAAAACTTACAGCACTCATGGGAGGGAGTTGCTATTAAGACACCTAGTTCAATCTAATGGCATTTATAACTCATACGAAAAGATTATTCTAACACAACTTTTTGAAATTCATGAGCAGTCTACACCACAGAATTGGGAAAGGGCAAGAGAACATGAAGTGGACATTTTCTGAGCATGAATTCAACAGAGATCATCTACGAAGAGCAAACAAAATAATCGTCTGTTAATTTGCAGAAGGAGTTACCTTTGAACCCTCAAAAATTTTAACTCTCTTAAATTGGAAGAATTTATATTATGTTATACTTGGGTCAGGCTTTGGTTTTAATTAGTGAAAGAGAAAAATAACGGGTACTACTTACTAGCCTACAATAAATTTTCCATATTGTTTAAGGCTAATTTATGCTTTATTTTAAAATGCTTATGAACTCTGAATTTATAAGGAACTTTCAGCTAGAGTAACTTTACATTGCACATGTAAGTGCAAGTAATATACCAATATTTTGGAACTGTAATATATTCATCAAATATCTCTGGTGCCTGCAGTTGTCATCTGTCAGTCCTCTGTACATGATATTTCCAGGGATGTCACGTCACTGGGGTACTGACTGGAATTCCTCAGAACACAGTTCCAGAAGTAAGGATGCCACTTTCAGGAATGCTGCTAAAGCATAACTTGTTGACAGTTTTATAGGTTTTTATGATACTCAAGGTGATGCACACATTGAGTGCATAAAGCATGACTCATTTTATTGGCACGGTGTATCCTTTGCCTAGCACATTTGATATTTTCTTTTTAGGTGAAAGCCAGTGTATTAATGCAAAATGAGATCTGGCTATTATATATTTAACCATAAATTGTATTACATTTGTGATAACAAATATAGTCCTGGTTACAGCTTTTTGGATCTTTCTTTTTTGGTGAGTACATATAAAATCAATATATTAAAAACTAAAGGACTTAAGATCACTTCACCATTATGCTGCGAGCTCCTTACGGCCTTCTGGAATTTCTTCCCTTCTTTAAGATCAGCAAGCCATCACATTTTCTCTTTGCTAAATTCACCCAAGTGGAAAGTAACAGAGAAATCATACAGGGGAAAAATAGAATCATAGAATCATAGAATCATTAGGTTGGAAAAGACCTCTAAGATCATCAAGTCCAACCATCAACTAACACCACCATGACTCCTAAACTAGACCCTGGAGTGCCACGTCTATACCTTTTTTGAACGCCTCCAGGGTAGACGACTCCACCACCTCTCTGGGCAGCCTGTTCCAATGCCTAACCACTCTTTCAGTAAAGAAATTCTTCCTAATGTCCAATCTAAACCTCCCCTGACGCAACTTGCAGCCATTTCCTCTCGTCCTATCGCTAGTTTCTTGGGAGAAGAGTCCAGCACCCGCTTCCCTACAACCTCCTTTCAGGTAGTTGTAGAGAGCGATAAGGTCTCCCCTCAGCCTCCTCTTCTCCAGACTAAACAACCCCAGTTCTCTCAGCCGCTCCTCATAAGACTTGTTTTCTAGTGCCTTCACCAGCCTCGTTGCCCTTCTCTGGACACGCTCCAGCACCTCAGTGTCCTTCTTGTACTGAGGGGCCCAAAACTGAACACAGTACTCGAGGTGCGGCCTCACCAGTGCCGAGTACAGGGGCACGATCACTTCCTTACTCCTGCTGGTCACACTATTCCTGATACAACCCAGGATGCTGTTGGCTTTCTTGGCCACCTGGGCACACTGCCGGCTCATGTTCAGCCGGCTGTCGACCAGCACCCCCAGGTCCTTTTCTGCCGGGCAGCTCTCCAGCCACTCTTCCCCAAGCCTGTAGCGTTGCATGGGGTTGTTGTGACCAAAGTGCAGGACCCGGCACTTGGCCTTGTTGAACCTCATACAGTTGGCCTCGGCCCATCGATCCAGCCTATCCAGATCCCTCTGCAACAAGTTCAGAAAGTGGAATTTTAAAAAACTAACTAAAAATGTCTCCTTGATCTTCTGTGAGCATATTTACATATGTATGTCTTACTGATGTATCATTAAAATATGCTAATGATTGAGAACTAATACATTACTTGGAATTATTCTTTACTGTTTCAGGGTTTTTTTCAAATTAGTTTCATCAAAATGACCAGGAATACAATCAGGGAAATTCAAAGTAGGTATTTACACATCAAAAATGCTCCTTTGATGCTTTACTTGTGTCTAATATCAGTTAGCTAAGCTATATGATACCATATGTGTTTTGTTCTCTATACAGCCAGGAGCGTTCTATGACAATAATTGGTTCGCGGTTGAACTATAAAAGATGACGAGCAAAAGACCCCAACTATAAAAGCACTTTACAGACACTTCTAGCCAACGAGTGGCTGATAAAGTTTGTCCGTACCCTGCAGTTATACTGCTTTAAGAAAGGCACTAAAATACAAAACATACAGAAACATTTTTGGACTCTACATCAACATTCGCCACAATTTTTGAAGTTGCAGGTGTAAAGGAATATTCTTTGGTACAATAGCAAGGACATTTTGGTTTGTTTGGATAGAAATGACAAAGAAGTCGAACTTTCTACAGCTGAAGTTTCTACTACACAAGGAAACAACTGCTCTGGGGAAGGTAGCTGTGACAATTTCTAAGTCATAAGGAAGAGTTATGCATAGTATCGAACAATGTGTTTTATTTTGGAGACTATGTCTTAATTGTAGAATGTGGGACTCACTTCCAGATGAACATCCCTCTGCATGCTAATGTCAAACATAGATGAAAACTGTATTTACTTGTCATTTTACATGGAAAGTATTCTGTCCACATGAGCTGGAAGGGAACCATGCTGTGGCCTGGCCAAACGCTCCATCTCAGCAATCAGAACAAGGATCCAAGAGCACAGCAAGCAATTCAACCACTTCAGAGTTTAGTTGTAGCCTGAATCATACTCTATGCACCTATCTGTTTACTGCAAAGAGAGTTTAAGCTTAAATTAAAGATTAGGTGCTCTGTACTGTACCTTTGCTAGATGCCAAAACAAGCAGTGTGAGTAACCCCAAAATAGTATGTGTACATGTGTGTGTATACATATAAAAATGATATCAAGATATCTAAATGATACAAGCACATTAAGTTTTGAAAGTCGTTTAAGCACCTAATATATGGATACACACTGCAACTTTATTACCTAAGCAGGAATTCTAACTCTGACTAAAAACTTACCTGAGCTTTTTTTAAAAAGTAAAAGCTGTGATTCAGAAAATACAGGATACATACCTTCTAATATATTTGTATTCAAGACAGATACTGTTCCATGTTTTACCTACCTCAGAGGAATCTCGTGAAGCTTAAACAGCACATATAAGTTTTTCATAGTCTGCTGATGGAAAACAGGCTGCAATAGGAAGTATAAAGAATTCCAAACCTAGTATATAGTTGATACATATCTGATATATATAACCGATAAATATCAGGTTGTCCTTTCTAGTGGTCTTTTGTTAATATTTCATAAAAGCATAATAGATGTAGTATTATTAAGACGCTCTTCCCTGAAAAGTTCTTCCACAGGTTTATGAAACTACCTATGACGCCCCCACACCCAAAAGCTGCAAGTCTTCAGATTTACAAAGCTGTGGTTACATGAACCAGTGAGCAAACTGTTCAATATCTATCTATTTGTCAAGTACACCGGGCTCATTCATTCTGACATCTGTTGTTAGCTCTCCTCCCAACCAATCTGCTGAGAAAGCATGTAGCAGCATGTAAGAATAAAGAAAAAAGAATGTATAGAAAATGACCTACCGAAGGAGCTGAACTACAGACTTAGAGCAAAGCTCACTGGGTGTCTCCCTCCTTTAATTCCATAAAAAGAGGAGTGATAAAATGAGAGAAAAAAATAAGCGCCGACTTCGAAAAGAAAAAACACCTTTTACCAAAATTTTAACTCTAATGCTTTTCTTGAAAAGAAGAGAAGGGGGAAGAAATGGGTAAATGGAGAACTTCTTCAGAACTTTTCCAGTTTTCTATAACTTCTGTATTTTTTCCCTTTTAATTCTAATCAGCAACATCCCTTGTGAAGTTATTTACAGTTCCTTACCAGTTATGAATAAAAAGTAAAAATAAAAGACTATGCTCTGAAACATCTTTCTATTTACATCAGTATCTCTGCAGACAACATTGTTATTCTTTACTTGAGCTATTTCCAATTCAGATTAAAGTGAAAGTCTATCCAGTCTTCACTAGTAATTTAAAAATCCTCCACTCTTGTGTGCCAGGTTTTATATATTTTGGAACATATGCCAAAAAGTGGCTGCTTAAGACAGGGTGTTTTAGGAGAGAGAATTGTGTGAGAAAGAAAATGGATAAAAGTCACAAAAATATTTTATTCTTCTGATTGAATTTTTATCTCATCTCATTATCATGCATTTGCTTATTTTTTTTCTAAAGCCAGTGATACTGAATGCTGATAAGATTATGTTGGTGCAGCTCCAGCCCATCACATAATTTAAGAAACTTGCACACATACATTTTAAATAAATAAATCTGTCTTGTCTTGAAAGTATTTCAGAACTGGGCTAAAGAACTAATCTGAATACTATAAAATACTATAGAAAAAGGTGATCGGTGGCAGATGATAAATCACCTCAGTGATTCACTGTTGCTCTTGGAAAGCTCTACCTTAATCTGCTGCCATACCTGGATATTTGTTGGCCATGCTCCTATGGCAATGAACAGCAAAGTCAAAACCAGAACCTTGAAGGCGGTCACTGAAAATAAGTTTACTGTAACAGTGGAAGAGTGATAGGAGAACTAGTGCAGGAAAAGGTTTTCTTCTCATTCGATGACAAAACCTATCATGCACATAGTTAAGGTTATTGACAGTGTTCTGTGCTTCTAGAAAGTAAAGTTCACTATCACTCAAGCATCTGAAAAACAAGGAGTGAAGAATTAGAGTACTTCAGATCTGTATGTCTGAAAGTTAGAAGATGTATTGTCAGGATGAAAACTGAAGCAACCTTAACTCTGCCCCCTCAAGTGGCCACTTGAAGGAGTCACTGCATTCATCATTGCAGCTCTGGGTCACGGAGAGATCTGCTGGAGCAGCTTCTCAGGGCTGCATTGAGAAATGAGATCCAAGGACCAGTGTGAGGACTGTGTGTAAAAACTCTGGTCACCATTTTACCTCACTAAAGTTGTCTGTGCCAAATGAAACATACATATTTAAATTAAATAAATGTAGTTGTATTTTGACATGGATATGCCAAATTCACTGCTTTTATAAATATTATGAAAGTGTAAACACTTAATAAATATTTTTGGACCTATTACTATCCTGGGAAACAGGTTAATCTATATATAAACACAAAATGACATTAGTACAACTTATATAAATATCGACTAAGACATCGTATGACCTTTCATACTGCTGATAGCAGAAATCGACAGTGACATTAAATGAATTGTATTGTTTCTGTTGGTGAACTGTAGTATTCAACACAGTAATCTGTTTTCAAAAACTTGTTTTAATGTAAATCGCCAATTTAACCAGAAGTACAGGTATTAAAGTTAATACTATTGGTAATCCTCTGTAAGTAAATATAGGGAGACACTCATTCAAATAAACACAGATACACCAAAACTTTGCACACAGTTGCTCAAAATGGCTGAAAACCTATAAAAGTCATGTATTCTTCTATTTAACAAGAACAGAAAAGGGTTTACTTCTTCAGTTAAAACATCCTCCCGCAATTAAAGCAAATCACTAAGTGGTATGGAAGCTACTTTCTTTTCCACTCGCTCCGTATTTTCTGTATTTAATTTTCATGAGCCCTACAAAGCTCCTTTAAAATCACACAGTTTCTGTGTTTGAAAGGATTATAAATTTCATGGGTGAAGAATCCCTAACAAACATGCTGGGACGTGTTATTGTCATGTCACTTCTCCTTATATTGACAAGTCAGTGATGAAAGCTGGATGTACTTTCCACAATTCTGATCTACTGCGGTTTCTAAATCAGATACATGAAAGACAGCTCGATACTAGACATAAGTCAAGGTGTGCCAAGACCTCTGAAAATTCAATGAACAAAGACTCCCTCTGATTCTTAGGTATGAGTATGTGTGAGACATTTCTGCTTTATGTTGAAACACACACTATATCACTCGATAGCTATATTACACTGAGCTAAATCCTGAAGCTTTTCTGAATAAAATTTGACAACTTTGTTTAGAATAATTTGAGGACACTATATGGTTTAGTTGAATTATGCTTGTCACAAAAATCAAGAGTTGCTCAAAAGACTAGATCCACATCTATTGGAAGATGGGCCAAGTGCCATCACAAATAAAAGTGGTCCAAAGGCTTCTCTACTTACAACTGTCTACTCCTGGCTCGGGGCTATTCCATGAGACTGAGATCGCAGGGATGTTGAAATACAATCTCTTTTCACTGCTCATAAGATCCTGAACTGAGAGGTGCAGGAAAGCACAATGGCTTTCACCTCAGGGCCACTGGGATCGGCAAGGATTAGTAGAGAGCCATAACAATGATTAAAGACCTGGGAGACCAGCCTGAATGAAAGATTTAAAAGCTCAGACTGTTTATCTCAACAAGGAAAGTTTAAAAGAGACTCAAGTAGAGTCTAAGTATCTAAAATATATCTGAGACCAAAGAGGACAAATGCAGACCTTTACATGTCTGCAGGAATACCTAGTTGAAAAAATATACCCTACAGGAGCAACGGCAGTTCTTCAGAGCCAAAACTGGACTTTATATTATATACAACTCGTTCAAAAAGGCAAGAAGTCAGACTGGGCATAAACAAGAATATGTCTATACATAATGTGGAACAATCCTCCTCTTTTCTACTAGCTGATAAATCTCAGGTAGAAGACCACACATCAAGAAAAATGATGGGATTCCTGAAGAGACTAATACAAGAATGAGGTATGAACGTGACTTTTCAATAGGCATGATAGTGGAAAGGATTTTCAAGTCTAATCCATTAAGCTTGTAAGTAATTTAAAAGGATACTTAAAACAAGCAAACAAGCAATATAGTCAGTTGTAGGAATGCTGTCACAAACAAATGTGAGCTTTCAAAGAAGTGCAATTGCGTCACTCAGTGACCAATGGTCTGCCACGCTTCTCCTTTCCCCTATCCCGCCTGACACCTGCAGCCTACACAGTGATGGGATACATTCAGGATTCCTAATAGGATGAAAGTCAACAGTGATGGAAAATGATATTCACATGGTATTAATATATCTTTAACTGGAATTCTTCCCTTCAGAGCAACTCAGAAGAAATGCCACCAAATGACAGCTTCTGCAGCAGGAAGATCTGTATTTCTGGATGACTTCCATTACTAGCGTCTAACCACTTAGGATCATTACCAGTTTCATTTTTCATAAATTTCATTTTTAGTTTGGCAGGAGATAATAACATCCAGTGAGCTGACCCAACCTCAGATAATTACTATCAAAATTGGTCCTGCAGCTTCAATTGGAAAAAGTTTTCTTCTTCACTTCCTGCCTAAAACTGTGCTGCATGGGTGCATTTCAGCAGTGCCTGAAATAATTGCAAAAAAGTGTAAGTCGAAGACTGAAGAATTAATTCTTTGCAAAGATGTCAACTTTTTCTGGTAGTGAAATATTCAGCGATTACGCTGTGTTTGTATTTTTACTTGCATTCACTTCGGTGACTAATCAGTTGCAATCCTCGTTATTCAGAATGTAAATTACAGTGCTTAGTTGCAAGTGGACATAAGTCACATGGTACAGTCTACTTCCACTGTTAGGGACTGGTCATCATCCCAAAGTTAATGAATATTTTGCCATTGACTTAAGTTGACACTGAAACAACATAAGTACAGTCAATGTGAGGACTTTAAAATACTCTATTTTGGTAGAGCTTGGAAAGAGGTTCATATCTGAACAGAATTAGGGCATTTAAAAGAGATTTTAAAATGTCTTTCTGGGCTTTACCCACTGGACTGCCCGAGGCAGGATTTCCAGGAAAAAAATGCTGAAAAAGTTCTTGAGATTGCTGGGTTAATTTAGCATACAAAGCATTCCCACATGGTCCAAGAAAAAGAAGCGTCGTTTCAGTAAACAATTTCAAAAGTA
>WAAD01009668.1:18819-29611 GCA_013389945.1 Fregata magnificens | reverse complement strand
ATCCCTTTCCTTGTGAATTACTGTGGCAGCTAAGATGCTGTTGACCTTGGCCTGTTTGACCTGGGGAAGGTAATGTCAACAAATGAGATGCTGCTACTTGCTACTTCTGTGATTTGACATGTAGGACTTTGTATACAAACAAATTTTATACTCTAGGTTTAAAAAGCATGGGTTTTTGCTGCTACTTAGGTATTTCCAGTCTACTGCAGAGAATACATTAAGAACTACTTGGCTGAGGAAATAAAAGAATGACAGCTGGTGTTCTAGGAAATTACCAGTTTTGATGCATTAAAAAGTGAAAATATCTTTTCTGTTTCTGGCCATCAGTGCACAAATGTTCTTTCTTAGGCTTTGAAAGAAACATTTAATCGTTCCAAATTTCTAATTTGTCCTTTCTCATCTTCCTTTACTCTTGGCAAGACTCTAATTGAGTGAATTCATGCATAAATTTTTAAAGAGGCAATTCAGGCGTAGGAAGAGCATTTGCCTGCAAATACTGTGCACGCGCGTGCGCGCACACACATTCTCCTTCATCCCAGCCTTTTCCTCTCCCAGCTTTCCCAGATAGTTTGTGAATGTCTCCAAGTTTAAATGACTAAAAGCCAATTTTATTTATTTATCTTTCTACACCATCTTTATCTCTACTATTCTCTTAATTTGACAAGAAGGCCATTCTCTAAACTAGGTGATGTGAAAGTTATCTTGGATTTCTCTTTCCTGTTACCCAAGGCATGAGTCTTATTTTCTCAGTTTGCTTACTTCAATTTCTTCTGGTGAAAATGCTTATTCGGTTATGTGTTATCATGCCTGATTACTGTGACCTTCACTCCCCTTCGCTATGCTTGTGTCTTGCCGAAAACTGTTGTTTTTCGTATTACGATATGCCAACTATTTTAATCTTAATTGCATGATGAATTTTAAGGCATTTAAAATTTCAGCATATGGCGTAGCTATTGTCAGCATGCAGCGAACTAGTTATGATAAATTCATGTGTGCCTAACTTTTGTTTGACCGTCCTAACATTAGAAACACCAATATGACTGCTGCTGGATTAAGGGTGAGATTTACGAATAATAGTCAGTTTGATACCTGGTTTTTACTTACTGTTTTGTTCAAATAACTTAGCACAGTATACAAAATAAAAAGCAGCAAATAAGATGTCTTAAGGGAGTACTAGCTCCTGAGTAACATTAAAAAGAAATAAAAAAGCTGAAACCATGGGCACCTTACGTAAGCCACCCTATCTAAGGAATGACTCTATTCTTTTTTAATTCTATAATACTGTGCCTTAATGCCTAAATTAAGGCAGTGCATGCAAGTTTGACAAGATTGTATGAATGATTTTTTTAAAATAGCCTTTGGTAATATGCAAAATCTTTGCTTAGATTCGAAGATGGCAGTCTCATTTTTCAAAAATACTAGTTGTGATATGCTGTTGGAGGTACTGTAATTATTCTTAAAAAAAGTTCCACAAGTGCATGTTCGTTTATTTGTGCTAATCCTGTTAATATTGTAGAGCATGACACTAATGCTGACTTCTTGCTCTAGTTTTAAAATACTTGCTTGTTAATCTTAGGAATGTTTAACGCCTGTAGCCTGGATGATTGTAAATATTTAAAGTCAGTAGAATGGCTTATCGTGATGTTCGTGCATGTCTATAAGTTTCTGTGCAAGAGAAGGGCCTTAACAGATTGGGGTTTTTTTGAGGCTTCCTCACTAAAGTTAATCTGTCCAATGAATGAGTTAAGTTTACCAGATGCTTATAAAGCTTCTTAGTCAATACAACTCAATGGAATTTTTCTTTTNTTTTTTTTTTTTTCATTTTTGAAATGGCTAAATGCCCTATAAATACGGCAATGAGGGCAGGCACTGACAAAATGATCCACCCAGTGTGAAGTGCTGAGCCTCTGATTTCTGGTGCATGCATGTGTATCACCTCGTTGAGTGTACAGTCAACTTAATTGTAGCAGGGTCAGTAGGGAGCCCTATTGTTATCTTGTGTGTGATAAATATTTATGCCTCTCCTATGTGTACAGTTGCTGCTGTCTTCCTTTTGTTTAAAACTTTACAATGTCTTGTTTTCCAACCCTTGTAACCTCACTACCACTTGAAGTTTGAAATGCTGAAAAATCTTCATTGAGAAGAGATTTCTATCTCTGTAAAAATATTTTCTTTTAATGCTAGAACAGACTGAGGAAATGTGACACTTATAATAATGGAAGACTCCCGTTTTTTCACTTTGCTAAGTAGATAAAATGGTTTTGATCATTTTCCAGAGCATCATCTTCTGGCATCTTGAAGGTTGCAAAACTGTAACATTTGTTGATGCTTTGGGAAAACAATAGGAAAATCCAGTGAGTGTAATGGGATTAGAAGGGAAATCATTACATTTAGTGATGACTTGTAAAAGTAGAAAAGTAAAGGAGACTGAAGATTTTTAATTTTAAGAACTTTTTCCTAATGGTTGCTCAAAATAGAAATTGAAGTTTTAACTTTAACACAATTGACTAGTATACTGTTGAAATCAACAGTAGCTGCTGAAAACCGAGTGAAATCCCTGGATAGAAAAAATGAGAGGTCACCAGTTGAACTATTTGAAATGTTTTGTTAGAACATCTTGTACCTTTCAGTAAAGGACTGTACCTTTCTGTAGCAAAGCCATCCTCAATCTGCATACCCAAATTTGAGACGACCATACATTGCTGTTTTCCAAAGATTGCTTAGCAAAGTAAGATAATGGCTTTCTTTATGTTTTTGTAATAGCGTGTGTCTTTGTGGTACAATTGGATAATTTCATAATTGCAAGTTTTAGTATTTGTTATCAGCAAAGTAGAGCTGTTCTCGTCTGAGAACTGTGATTAAATGTTAAGGTCCCTTGAAATTGAAGCCTAAAATTTCCATTGCTTTGCGTCACTTAATTTTTCCATTAGGAAGTGGTTCAGCACAATCCTGACAATGGACCTTAAGTACACTAGCTCCTGCCTCTTGTTTTTGTAACTCAATCCTTCAAATGGTGGCCTCTTCAGCGGAAGAGAGAATATAGCTAAACGTCTTGGTACAAATAATTAAGGTACATCTGGATGTGTTTTTATATGTACAAGTAATAAAAATCATACAAAAGGAATCTGCAGGTGCAGATAAAACTGCTTTTAAAGATAAGGTGCTCTAGAGATTCTTCACAAGCTATGTATGGCCTTAACAATTAAATTCATGTCTTTAGGCTAGACAACAGCAAGCAGAACTGGCGCAGCAGGAATGGCTACAGATGCAACAAGCAGCTCAACAGGCACAGCTTGCTGCTGCCTCAGCCAGTGCATCCAATCAGGCAGGATCCTCTCAGGATGAAGATGATGAAGATGATATCTGAAATTCACCAGCTGAGTTTGTCTTTACTAAGAAATATTTTTCCTGCACAATGAAAACAGTGAAATGAATGCTTACCTGTAAGTTTGTATGCATCATGGACCGGCAATTGGTATTCTAGGGGTGTCTGCTGTTGTGTGCTATACATGTATAAACTGTCTTTTTTTGAACTCTTGAAGATTTAAGGTTCAGTATCATATCAGCTTTGGATTTTTAATGGTGTATATGGAAATTTTAGATAGCAGTGCGTCATTTATTTGATCAATAAACAGTGTTACCGTAAACAACGAGTTTATAAAATATAGTGAGATTTATACAAAAAGCTCTAAATTCACATTTGCATTTCTTCCCTTTTAACTAAACTATAAAATGTTACTTAGAATTTTTAATTGTTTTTTGGGGGAGTGGTACAGTAGACATGATCTGTTAATGGGGAAAAAAGCAGAGTTCAGCATAGTAGAGTCTGAATTCTTAGTTCTTTTTAAAATGAGGATGTATATGGCAATAAATATTATATATGCTCAAATACCACAGTTGTTAAAATTTGAAAATGATACATTTTCACCAAGCTAGGAAAAGGTATGTTTAATAGGAGTTGTACAAATTCAGTCATTTTTTTGTATAGGGGTGAAAAAAATAAACCCATGGTTTTATTATGCCATCCTTTGACAGTCCTAACTGAATATTTCACTTCACAGACTGCCTGGTTTGAAGAACTAACTCTTCTATTATTTCACTCCAGTTTAATGTTAACTGTTGTTGATGGTATTTCGTAGTCCAGATCTATTCATATTGTTGAAATATAAAGCTGGAACTTGATGAAACATAATTGTTGTAGTTCCGCTGACGTAACTGAGAATGATTAAGTATTCAAGCCTGTGAAGGCAAAAGCTGAAGCTAAGAGCATGCTTAGCATAAAAGAGGGAATTTATTTAACCTTGATTAGTCATCGTTGTCAGCATATTGCTAACATTCTCCAGACTAGATTGCCACTGGATTACTAAGATACCTTGTTGAAAGATAACATTTTCTTCATTCAAATTGATTCATAGGTAAGTCCAGGTTTTTGATAAACTATTCCCCGAGAGTGATCAGCAATACATGGAACAGAAATGATGTAGTAGTCCTTTTGATAGTTGATTTGAAAATTCTGTTGATTAATGGATGAGCAGCTGTTCTTTGTGTTGAAATAAAGCACAGTAGTGTCCATTGCTGACTTTTAATGTGTTACTTGAAGTAATACTGGCATATCTTCTGGTACACTAATCTGAGCAGACTAGAAAAGCCACTTGCATGCTGCTGTAGGTGATCCAATAGCTCTCTGACAACGTGGATTATTAACTTACGTCCTCAGCCAGTTGCTCTAGTTTGAATTCTTGAGGAGGGCTGCAGCAGCCTGTTTACATAAGGATGCAAACAGAAAATGGTGTGCCCATTTTTACATACAGATCTGAACAAGGTACAATTGGCATATATTCAGATCTCAGTCACATAGTGACTTTTGATTTAAATTTGAGATACACTGAGTTGCATATTGAATAAATGTGAACACTTCCTTAAATGCATTAATGCAGTGAAAACTCAGAAGAGTATTTGTTTGAATGTTTAAGTTTAAAGAAAGAAAAACAAAACAAAAAACCTTTCATGGATACTATATGAAATATGTTAGGCAAGGTTTGACCGAGGAAGTGGTTTTCTGTAAAGGTTTAAGTACCAAAGGTAGAAAATCTAGTCTAGTGATACAATGTTAATGTGCAGTGTTGGCTTTTCTAATTTGTACTGTAACACCTTCACACTTTCTATTTTAAATGAGTCTTTTCCTTTTAAATAATATTAGGTATATTTTCACACCTTTCTTTTCTGATGCAGAATTCAGGTTAACATTTTACTGCATCTGGTATGTATGGTGTAATATGTTTGGATCCTTGTGACCTTTCTTTTGGACATTCTTGTGCTTTTTCATATGCTGTATTCTTCAAGCAATAAAATTCTGATGTGTTTTTATAAAATTGCTTTTATATTTAATGAATAGTCTGTCTTCTTCATTGCATTTATAAAGAAAAAAGTTAAGACAACTTAAACTCTGCTGTTATTTTGACCCACTGAACACTTCTTGTGACCAAAGGCTTTGCAACCTGAGTGCTGTTGGATGGCATTGCTGTTCACTGGGGCTGTTAATGCTTGCAAACAATATTTCTGGGCTTGACCTGCTCTCTTTCCTCTTGGGAATTGCATTTTGTCTATATGCATTTTTATAACCCGACCTTCTTACATTGAAAAGTTGGACAAAACCCCTGTAGATCAGGTATGACCTACTGAAATACTTGCAGTGTAACAAAGTGAAAGACCACAGGCAGAGGCTGGGGAAATAAGAATATGTGTTAGTTTCCTGGTGAATTAATTTCACGTAGGTAGTCTTGTTTAGAGACTACTTACTTATTCAGCCATTCCACCTCAAATGCGAAAAGTAAACTCTGGCAGTTGCAGGGGGAGAATCTTCACTGATCTTTCAACAAACTAAGAATTTTGTATTACTTTCCTGTTGTGCTTCCATGTACTAGCTGTTCAGTAAAGACAAGGGACTTCTGAATTTGTGGTACCACTGATTTTTTTGGCGCACCAGATACGTATAGTGTAAAGTTTGGTTAGTGAACTGTATTGTTACTTTGTCTCAGAAGAAACATGTATAAGGATGTGTCTGATTCTTAAATATTGAGTTGATAAGATTATCTGTGGGTTTTCCATAATGATTCTGACAGTCTGTTTCAGAGTGCTTTCACCAAGTGACTTTCTTGCGAAATCTTTCTTTTTCTGTTACTTTAATAAAGCCTACGTCTGCATGACATTGTGGATAATGAATATAGTTGTATTTACTACACTGAGGTACTTCTAAAGGAAGTGTCTTAAGGATTCTAAACATCAAATACTTTAAATGGTATTTGAATTTCACTACTTAAATGTGGCTAGTTGAGTTTGGTATTGAAACACTGGAAAGGAATTTCTGCAAGAATTGGAAAAAGTCTCCAAAAGCCACAATTAGAAATGGTGCTCTTCAGATTTTGTAGAAGTACCTCCATTAAGGAGAGCTCTGTGTAATAATGCCTGTGTCGATCTTTTCATAAGTTGGAAACAGTGCCAAGGCAAGGGCATAAAGTGACTTAATGATCGTTGCGGAACAGCAAACGCCTTACTCTGAGATGTGCACCTCATTTTAGTCTCTTAATGGTGGATTGTGATTTTGTGTAAACCATGCACAAAACAATGTGGAAGGAGGAGTGTAATATCAAAGGGTGAGAATGCTGAGGTTAAATTTACTTTCGGTATTACACTAAGATGGAAAAGTTTTACTTTGCAGCTTACACAGTGGGAGTACATCAGTGGGGTACTGGCCAGCGTTAAGGTGGATTTTGCTTACAGATAAATTAAACAGTCTAGCTCTTTGATCCCTTGGACTTGCTAAAAGTCTGCTCAGTGAATGTGCCATCTGCAACTAGAGTATGCCAGGTATAACTCAGTGATGAAAAGGAGTGTCGGTGAGGCTTAGCGTAGGCCAGTTAAGGTTTGCTGGCCATCGGGAATGATAGGTTCCTTTTCAAAAGATGTTTGTGCTTAGTTTGAATATTTTTTTTTTTTTCCCCTGATTGAAATGAATGTTTTTCTTTGTGGTTCCATGCAAACATAGCTACAGAAATGAGTAATTTTGAGAATTTAATAATGGTATTGGCAGTAGTTATCCCAGTTCTTGCGTACGTGGGGCAACAGGTATGCTAGAGCTGTGTGTTCCTGGAAAGCAACGGATCGAGTGAATGCTTGAATTGGAGGCTGTTCTTTTTTGTGGTACTGTGCTATAATGCAACTGAGCCAATACTTGGGGAGCGGAGGTTTTGCAGCAGAATGATTAGACAGTGAATCCAACTGGATACGCCAGACCCCATACATGAATCATTCATAAATCCCATAAGCCTGGGTTTTGCTGTGTGGATGAGTCTAGCATAAACTTGAATAACCTAGGGTAGAAATATGTAGCAGAGGATGCTCCTGCGTATGCTGGGGAAGGGGACATTTGATTTTAATTTTTCATGGCTGTGATTTATTGTCATGTCAACCGCAGGAATACAACATGAAGACTTCTATCCCACAGCCTGAACCAAATGTTCAAGTAAGGCTTGACAGTACTTGCTGCAACCTGTTTCCTTTTTCCTGAGTTTTAAATGTGAAGAGCTACTCTGCCTTACATATCTGGGGTGAAGATTTATAAGAGGCGTATTAAATTATGTAAAGATTACATTTAATTTTAAGGCTGAATGTTCAAGTGGTTAATTTTTATAATGCTTTAGAGATAGTTTTTTTTCTTGTTTCAAAGAAAGCCAGGGGTATTAAACTAGAGGCACTGGACTATATTTTCATTTGCATCAAAGGCAGAAGAATCTCACCATAGCAAGGTCTGGACTTGATTTCTCCCCTTCCCCTCAGCCCCCACCTAGGACAACGGATGTTGTTGGAGTAGTGTTATTGTATGGTGTAACTTTGAACAATTTCCACACTCGTTTCAGTAGGAATTAGTCCAGTTTTGGTATTAGTTCAATACAGTTACTAGTCAGTAATCATAAACTTTTATATCTTCAAAGCTTTGTACAAGTATTAGTTAGGCGTCGGCAATGTTACACTGCCCAGTGTAATAATGTCGGTATTTGAACAGCCCATGCTGTGCTTTGAAGTTAACACTTTCACATGCTACAGAACCAAAAGGTGGTGCGCTTTGTAGAGGAAAAAGATGTTATCTTCATGTTGGGCTTCATGGAAGGGTGACTCATCTAGAGAGCCAGTAATTGGGAAAACAAACAGACTTGTTATAAAAGTCATTGTCAGAGAAGAAAGCGTTTATTTGTAATAGCACACTGCTTGGGATTGCTGGTTATGGGCCAGGACTTGGTTTCATTAATGTTGTGTTCCAGTTTCATTCTGTCACCTACAGAGTGAAAAACCACAGCTGAATTAGAAATCAAATTCAACGTCCTTTTTGTTTCGGGTATGAATTTTTCTCAGGCAGCAGTGTAACCCATAGAAGAGAACTAATTTTATCGGGGCAGTGGTAGTGTTAGTCATGCAAAAAATCTGAAAGTCTTCACCATCCCATCCTGCAGTAAAGGAGACTTCGCTTCTAAAAATGCAAGAAAATCTGTATGACGAAGGAGGAATATGAGCAACAAAGATTTGTTTTGTTTTGGTTTTTTCCTACTGTAATGTGAACAACTAACTGGTACAACTTTTCATGCATAGGTAATTGCTTTTCAGGCAGGTAAAATTCAAAACTTTTAAATAAAGACTGGCTTCTGAAATATGCACTTACATCTTCCATATTCTCTGATGGTGTTATGTATTCTATACCTACGGTAATTTAATTGTCTGGGATTGCTGGGTAAGTTGTCTACAGCTAAACTCATTACCCTTAAATGATGAATAACTTGTTCTTTTCTTGTTTTCAATATTTTCCAATGTTTTGAAACTTGAAACTGTTGGAAACAATTGTGTTTAAAGTTCTACAAAAATTTTACAGTTTTTAAGATGCTTACAAAATTGTTTTTTAAAAATAGTTGCAAATAAAATTTAAACAAAACTAAAGCTTTGTAAACAAATGAAATGAGTTTATCTTAATATACTCTATCACTAAAATGAAAGGGGCAATTTTTGACTGAATGTGAATAAGATATTTATTCCGTCTGCAGGATGTGAAAACAGAGGGCTAACCTGTTTGTCACTGCTGTTTAGTGAGTTATCTTTTCCAAAATGTGGAAGAATGTTATTTTACCTATTTTAAAAGTGTTAGTTGATGTTCTGAGACAAAAAATCACCCCTCAAACTTTTCTCTCAGGAAACTGATGAACTGGCTTCCCTTCATACATTAAAAGGATCTAGGGCATGAATCACACAGTCCTGCAGGAAGAACTACAGTAGCAGACAAGCCTGGAGGGAGAGGGCATTTCATTGATTGCTTTAACCGTGTTTTTGCTTTAATGATGTGAAAAAGGAATTGAGACTTGGACGTTGCCCTAAAATGAAATATCTGGTATTGACTGTGTTATAATAGCATATTTTAAAAGTTTCTCCTTTATGAACGCAGAATAAAGCTTCTGAATGCTGAAATAGATTTTTCATATGTATCTGTGTTCAGATATATTTCTGTAACCTGCCTCAGTGGTGGATATATTCCAGCCCAGAGGAGCAGTTTAGTCCTCAAATTCAGTCCAATTTTTTACTTGGTGCTGAAAATGGTGCATTTTTTTAGTGTGAAAAAAAGGTCGTGGGAAATAGTGACATGATAACTTCTTTTTGTGGAGTAGCTATTAAAGACACAAACGTAGTAGCAATACAGCTGAAGCCTTATGTTTTGTGTATTTCACTTTTGAAAATTCATCAGCTGAGGAGATCTGGACATAAGGAGAGTACCCAAGGTAGTGGTAAATCCAAAGGGAAAACCCCTGGCTACTAGAAGATGGGTGTGTTAGGGAGGGAAAAGAACAGTCTTAAGAAATAGTGTATATTCTTCCCTTTGCATCTCACCTTGTCTCAAAGGGAAGGATGTGCAAAGACGAAGGGCAGTGGGGGGAAAGACTTACTAGGATTCAGTGGGCTATCTGTTAGATTTGATCTGCCTTTTAACTCCAAAGAGCAGGCGTTGGTCTTCAAATGTAGTTACATAGCGCTCCAAAAATGTGATGTCGCAAAAATAAAATTCCTTCCTAAACAAGTGGTTTCTTTATTTTTGGTTTTGCTTCTTTGGGATTACTGGAGAATTTCTGCAGTTAGTCTCTGATCAGAATCTCACTTGGGGCAAAGAAGAATGATAAACAGTTGTAGATATCTTTATTAATGCGAGAGGGAGATGTGGAAAGGTAGTTGATTTGCTTAGTGGGATATCTGCTCCACGCATGGCACACTGTTCTCATTCCCATCGTTGATTTATTTACTGATTCCTGTTCTTTTAAAGTGATTAAGAGTGGGAGGGAGAGAGTTTTCTTGGATATGTGAATTACTCTTGAGTTTCCTTCCAGACTGATCCGTTGACCGTTTTTTCATGCGCCAATTAAATGGGGTATTACGCAACGTGGACATCAACTTTCTCACGAGAAAAGGAGGAACCACCACAGATTTAAAATAAGGAGGGAGGGACACCTGAAATTAAACCACTGGTCACTGAAATGAAATCCTTTAAAGGAGAGAAGTCAAGACCTGCAGTGGTATGGAAGGTAGGACAATCGAGGGATCGTTGGCCGCCTCAGTTTCCAATTAATGTAACTCCTACCTTATCCAGTGAAATGGGATCTGATTGATTACAGCAGAAACAGGTTGGTATTATGTTGTACTGCTTGTTCTTTTGCTTGCCAGCAGGCGGCTGTCAAGTTCAGGAAATGGATTTTAGCGGGACGCA
>WAAD01009667.1:92410-108661 GCA_013389945.1 Fregata magnificens | reverse complement strand
GACCAAACGAAGTGGAAGCAACAGTATGTTAGTAAATACCATTTTATTTCCGCAGTGGTGACATGCCTTTCAAGTAGCCCTTGAAAGGAGCTCTCTCACATGACCTGTTCTTTTGCAAAAGTTTCCCATTGTGTGTTCCCACCCGTTCTTTTCCATTACCATTCTGTAGCCTGTTCCTCATGGCTTCCCCGCCATCCCGGAGTTACACATTTGCTAGCAGTGTCAAGTGCCTGACTAATCTTCTAGACTTTCACTGGATTCACTGAAGTCAGTGGACTACACAGAGGCTTAAAATTAACATATGCTTTAGAGTCAGCCAGGATCAGATGTTACGGATACTACTAAGGCAATCTTCATTTTTTTTCTGTAGGCATTTTTGCTCAGAACAGGCTTGGTATTTGAGCTGTAAGCATATTATGTTATTGTAGGAGTTTTCCAGTCATTGTGTTAGAAATCAAACCCATTGAAAAGGAGAGCAAGCAATTGTATGTTGAAAAGCTAATGTTCAATATATGAGGTTTTTGCTTCTTGTTCACAACACCCAAAGATGGGTTGGTTTTTTGTTTGTGGTTTTTTGGTTGGTTTTTGTTTTTTGGTTTTTTTTTTTTTTTTCCTTCGAGAGAGGAGGAGGAGTGGAGAATGGTTGTCACATTGCACTGATTGATGGTTTGCCTACTGTGATTAATGTGAAGTTGCATTGGTATGTATGTGTCGTAACAGGGATGATGTTACTCAAAGTAATCTTTTTTTTATTTCTGGGAAGAAAAAATAATTATTTGTAGTAATTACCGGGGATACAAATAATGCATTTGTTTTAATTTTTTTGCATATTAGAAATTTGTACTGGAGCTATCTAGTTCATGAATACTACCGGGTCTCAGTGTGCTAAACAAACTGAACGATATCCGTACCAGGGTTAGAAGTTTAAAAATGAAGACCTTCAGATACGATCATTTTTTTAAAAAAAATTTTAGTTGAAAATGTACAATACAAACATAGATTGCCCAAAACTGAATCTGTGTAAGACTTAATTGAAGAGATGGCATTATTTGTATTAATTTCCTACAAACTCAATTATGAAACCACTTGAAATCATAAAAATGGCAATTCTTAGACTGCATCCTGAATTTAAAAGAACACGTGCAACAGCATGCAATGACTCAGTTTTAACCAAGTAACCTTAGAAACGTCTTCAGAAATGGGGTTTAGTCTGATTATACTTGAACTGTTACCATTGCCAAGCGTGTGCATGTGTGGGTATGTGTGTACGTGTGTATATAGTGGTTCTTGTGAGTGTACACTTGCTGTGTTTGTTCTTAGTCTAGCTGCTTCGTTGCTATGATCTGCAATTGCAGTTTTGGAAGTAGTTTTCCGATCTGCGCTGCTCCAAAGCATACTCGACTGTCTGTTCAAGCAGCAATCTGAATCTCGAAAGCACTGTTTGTAAATACCTTCTTGCAGCTTCCACATCAGGACTGAGCTGCGGAGTGCTGCTGGGAGCCAAACGCGCCAAACCAGCCTGTTTTGCCTGGAAGAAGGAGTGTGTAGGACAGCAAGCGGCAGAAACATGGGAAAACCGTTTCAGGAGGCAGGTCATCACACAGGTGCCCAATCTTCACAGTCCTCTGAAGCATCTCCTGCTGGCCAGAATCAGATAGACGGTACTAAAGGAGTAGTGGGTTTGCTTAGGAGCAAAGGGAGAGGAGGTGATGAAAAGGTGTTGTTGAGGTAGTTTGTGCCTCAGGTTATGTGATAGGGGAGCAGCCCCGGTGTTGCAGAGCCGCTCCTGCCTCTTCATCCAGGCTTAGGGAAGGCTAGGGACACATAAGACAGTGGCAGGTAATTTTATGCATTGCCTTATTACAAAAAGCTAAAAAGAAAATAAATATGCTTGAAGACTGCATCATGCTCCATCAGCTGTACTAAAAGGTTAGGTTTAAGAAATGAGTGTTGGTGTGAATCACTTTGTATAATGTTAGGTGGAAAGAATATTGTGCAGCTATTCTTCACGTAGTGGTGACATGTTCCACTGAAACCAGAGCTGCAGCATCCCTGAGACAGCCCTGGTGCCACTGCTGAAGACTTCAGTGCTCAGCCTCGTGTTTGCAAACAGAAACTTCTTTCAGGTCCCTGTAAAATCAAAAAGAAAAGGAATCTGTCCTTTCTGAGGTAGGACTGTTTGTATGTATTTGTAGTATTAATACTGAAATAGCACTGGTTTATAAACAAGTATGGCATGGGTTAATATATAAAATATGCTTTCCACTCTTTATTGAGCAAAGAGTTCTAAGTTTATCAGGGTCTTAACTGGTTCCTTCTGCTCCTTCATCTGTCTTGGCTCACTCTTCTCCCTCTTTGTTGGGGACCTTCCTTTGCCCTTTCTCCTTCTGTATGCTTTTCATTGCATGTGACATGTTGAACCCTGGTTTCCTGTTGAGATTTATGGCAAGACTGCTATTTGATGGTGGGTGTTGACATGTTTTAGCATTTCAGTGTGCAATCATATGAGCACAGAACAGATCAACTTACGCGACTGTGTATGGGATGACTGATATACATTACCACTAGCATGGATTTAGACTTCCTTTCAATTGCATGAAAATACTGGATGATCTATATATCACTGGTTCATTGCCATCTTTACAAAAAGTTATCTGGTTAAGTGTTAGAATTCTCTAGTAAATCTCACTGTATTATGTATTTGTGCTAGAATGGCTGCATTACTGCTTGTGAGCATACATGCATCCACCCCCTTCTTTCATACCTCTGCATGGGGAAGAAATAACTCTTAGCAGAGTTAGATAGCATTAAAATGGATGTTAGTGCTAACGAGTTAAAATTAGCCTCTTTGAGGGACTTAAACTGTATGTAAGTAAAATACTCTTTTTAGACTGTGTTAAACCCAAATTCCCACCAACATTCACAAATGCAGCAAGACTTCACCACGTGCATCATCATTCAGCTTTTGGGCAGGGCATTATAGATAAGGAAGGTACAAGTAAAATGTTAACCCACTTGGGTTGGGTTCTAAAATGGATCTAAATCATCCCAGAATTAAAAGTTCTCTGTGCCTTAAAATCCCCACCTGAAACACAGGGCTGAGCTAATAAAACAGTCTAGGTGTGATGAGCAGTTGTACTTCTTTGGACAGGCAAGAAAGGAAAACCTTGGGATTTTTTGGCTTTTAGATAAGCTGTGGGACTTGGACTATCGATATGATTGATCATAACAAAAAGGACACTTCGTTGTTTCCCTTAACTATTTTTGTTGTATTTTTACAGAATCCTGTGAGTATTTCTTTTATAGGGAGAACAAAATTGCTTGATTAATTTTAAACAAAATAGTTTTCTATAGATTTTTTCTAAAATTTTTTTGTTTGTTTTTATTAGCTAAAAAATTCCTTTATCTGCTGTCAGAGCCTTTACACATGAGAACATTGTTAATGCCCTTTTGCTCAGAGACAGACACTGCAGTCCTAGGATTTTTTTTCTCCTTCTACTCTTGTTTGTTTTGAGACTCCTTCTTTCAGACAAGAAAACAGAACAAAAGATTTTGAGGCATCCAGTAATACTTTAGCTATTAATCAGAGACTTATAATTTGGTATCTTTCTGATACTAAGTTATTTGTTTCCACATTGTAACCTGGAGGTTAGAAGTGCTGATGTTGGTCTGGGAGCTGATGCAAATACACAACTCAATGTTCACTTTGCTTTTCTTTGCTGCTAGTTCTACCTATTCCTTCAGCGATAATTATGTTATTAATTGTTACAACTGAAACATTTGCAGTAGTGCTCAATTCCACCTTGGACAAGGTATCCAAAATGGACAGTCTACAGCAATAAAGCAGAAGGAATAAGATGGATGTCTTTGAAATATTTTATTATTGCTGTGATTTTTTTGTTCCTGCATCTTTCAAATCTAGCTTACGTTAAATTAATTTGCTCGTAGGAGAGGAATAATTGACAAGAGCCAAATATGGAGGCCCCATGTATGTGGATATATGTCTTTAAGCTAATGAACTTGAGCTTTGACTTCCTGTGTGAGCAAATGCTACAAGTATGTCTCAGCTTGGGTCCTGTTCTCATACTGATGATAACCTTTCCCTTTGCTTCCTGTTCTTGATATGGGAAATCGTTTGACTGATCCTCCTGGTGGTCTTTCATAGGGGTGTGAAATCAAATAATATTGCGAATTAACAAGCTCTTACGCAAAGAAAACCAGTCTGCAGCATTGCTGAAAATAGATTCAACTGGTATGAAGCTGCAAGTATTTCAACTGAATGACACTGAGAAACTGAGTGGCAGTGGCTGTTTCTGGGCTTTTAGGTGAATGTAACATCAAATACGCTTCTGATCAGTACTGAAGCCTGTGCTGTTGCTTGTAACCACACAACCTGGCATGCAGTTTCTGGCCTCTGGTCCTGAACTCTAGCAGTGTGCCTAAGAAAGCCAGGATTCAAATGGAAGCATGCAAGCCACTGGAAGGAATTTCTTTAGCATCAGAGCAGAGTTTAAAAAAATCTGTGCTTGTATACCTGCTGAAGAGAAGCACAAGAAGGAGCTGAAGTTGGCAAAAAGCTAGCAGAGAAGAGTCAGTGTCTGTAGCAGAAAGATGGTTAATCCGAGGAGGTGAAATTCTTCTGTCAATTTTTCTTGGCTACTGAAATCCAATGAAATATATGAAGTCGAAGAGCGGTGTTTTGGGAACCTAACTCTTTGGCACTTTTGTTTAGAGCAATGGGAACATGTTAGCCAGTGTTGGCACTCCAGTTCATATAGCTGTGTCTTGCTTATGTTGATTTGTATTATTTTTAGTATGTGAGACTACAGGAAGAGGCTGAGGCCTCATGAACTATGATATGTCCAAACTTTTGGGTCTTGGGGGCATGCTAGTGAGCCTGAGTCTTGTCTGTGCCTGTTACCACCTCTTTTGCCCTCAGGTCTGAATGGTGTCCTCACACATCTATTGTCCTCTTCAGTTGCCAGGACCATGATTCTGGGTCCTCCCAAACGTCTTTGGCCTTGAACTCACTTGTTCAGAGCGGAAGGGAGTGCTGTTGTATGGGATAGGGAGTATAAGGCAAGAGGAAGGTCCCCTTCGACTCAAATTTCTGATACTCAGGCTTTTGTGGCATCAGTGAAAATACTCGCTTGTGCTGTACGATCTAAATTGGGATGACTGTGTTTGTCTCGCTTGCGCGCTGGTCAGAGAAGGCACATGTGGAAGCTGTAGGTTCCTCAGGGTCTGAAACCCCATTGCAAGGCCTTATCCAATAGCATGGAAATGTTTGTCACAAAAGTCTCAATAAATAGTGACAGAAATCTTTAGTCCCTCATGGTCTTCAGGTATTTAAGAGAAGTGAGAACATGGCCTTCATTTTCACTGTCGTGGAAAACTTCATCCTTTCCAGTTGCCGTGGCACACAAACTGTTTCCAGTAGGTGGAGTAGCTGAGATCTAGAAAGTCAGTACACAGCTCATCAGTAACGTAAGTATTCATTTGTTGGGGTATCTAATAGCTTTTTGGTTGTTGTGTGCACATACCAGGTTTAAAGCAGTGCACGTGCCTCTGATCAAAAGTCAAGTCATTAACTATGGCAGGAAGAAGATTGCAAACTGGGGAGTTGAGGAATGCTCCCTTTATTTAAGGCCAAAACTTGGGTGGGGAGGTGCCCGTGGCTGCCTATGCTGAGATGCAAAGTGCTCACAGGTGAAATACATTAGCCATCAGTGGCAGTTGCCAGAAACTACACGGGACCAAATTCGCTCTGTGAGCAATCATGGGAGATAAATGAGGTAATTCTTCCACAATCGTAGGGTCAAACTTGAAGATCACCTTCGTATGGACCCAGAACAGACAGAATACTTTCTGTTTTTACAAAAGTGGTATTACAGAGGGCAGAGAGATATTGTCTAATGATAATGAATTCATGGAACTGTATATTATCATAAGTGGGTAGAAGCAAAAGTCAGAATTTAATATGCTGAAATGAGAAGGACCAAGTGATGACTAATCTTACAATTATAAGGCATGGCATATGAAGCTGCCAGTTGGATGACATAGATTTTTAATAAGTAGATCGAATTGCAACTTGTAGTGTGTAAGTGAAGGATAGAAAAGTGCCATATTAGTTTGAATACTTAAATCTCAGGCAACACGCACTTTCCTGAGGCAATTTTTGCATATACTTTTCTATATTTATCTCTTCCATAGCATATGTCTATATCTTGCCTTACGGCCCCTTACCCTCCCCCTCCAACCCAGGTGCGAACCATCCCTTTTATCAGATAGCCAGCTGTGCTGCTCTTGGGCAGTAAAAGCTTTTGATCACAGGACTAAAGCTCTCCCTGGGTTTAAAAAAGTGTTGCCTGGGAGGAAAGCAAGGATGGAGGAGGAGCTGTCACCCTCTGATACTGGGGTAGATTTCCTGCGACTGGAGAGCAAAAGGACTCCTCTCCATGGGGTCCTTCCCCCACCCACACCTTCCCTGAGCATCCTGGTTCAGCAGGGGTGCAGCTGTGTTTACGTTTGCTCACCAAAAGGTGCCATAAGCTCTTCAAAGGCTTTGTATCAAAGTCCTGGGAGCATGATCCGCGAAGGAGCGTGAGTTGGACTCTTTCAGATATTGGGTGGGGGGAGAAGATGTGGGGGAGACAAGATGACAGCCTTTTGCATGTTTGGGGCTAATATGCCCTGAAGAAAGGGAGGAGTGAGTAAAAGAAAAATTGCAGGCCAGCTAATCGCAGTGCTCTGTTGGACATTGCAACAAAAGCTGATAGAAGGGATAATACAAGACATAAAGGTGGTAAATGGTTAATGGGATAATTTGCAACATGAGTTCACCAAGCTAGATTGTACTGGAATACCTGCTTACTGACCTTTCCTTAGATTATATCTGATGTCTTTCTATTTCCTGTCAGGGCTCTGAGCACGCATTTTCTGTAGTGCCACTTGGGAAATGTTTAGTTAAGCTAGTGAAGATGGATATTCTTGCAAGACTGTAGTTGGGCAACGACCTGGGCAAAGGAGCATTGTCAGTTTGTCATTTTGAAAATCAAATTAATGGAAGGGAAGGATGCTGCTAATAAAACCCCACAAGGAGAACTCTTTTGGCCACTTGAAAAATACTTTTTCATTTTGTTATCTCGGCACAAAACCCTGAAATATGCCAAGGAAACTTTTTAGTAGCGGAATATTAGGAGGCATTTTCTGAAGAGAGGAAGATAAATCCTGTGTAGAAAGAGTTTTGCAGATCAGAGGGAGAGAATAGAATTGGAGCTGAGCTAATAACGGACCGAATAGCTAGTTACAAATTAGGGATCTTTGGCTGAAAACAAGAGTAGGAAAAGACCTGGGTGACCTGCTTTATTACAATACGTCTCAGCCACCTATATTAGGAACATAATAGAATATTTCATGGCCTAATCATATAACAAGCAAAATTGGGAGTGTTATGTACGGTTAGGACTTCATCTGGGGAACTGTATACAACTGTGACCCTCTGTGGGCAAGAGAGACTCTTTCCAGCCCTCTCCTCTTCTGAACTGATCTGCCTGGATGATCAAGAAATTAAGAAGCCTGTTGTACACAGACCTGACTTAGTGTGTTTCTTAATGGAGGAAAGGCTGCTAGCTTACGTAGCTGCTATTAGTAAATGGAGGTGATAAATCAAGACTGCTGAATCCTGGTAAGAATAAGTAATTTGATGAACGATTTGCTAGCCTTTTTTTCATGGACAAGATCAGTCAAGTCCCTGGCAGCTTTTAGGATAGTAGCATCTGACCAACGAGGGAGTGAGGGCAAAAGGTATCATATGACTGGCTTGTTTTCACCAGCAGGCTTTGCTTTTAGGGCTTTGACTAACCAGCCATGATGTGTTTGGCTGGAGGATCTTTGTGAACTCATGCTCTTCAGTTTTCCCTCAGAGAATTAAAATTGGTAGCCCTGTTGAAGATAGAGTGACTCTTGAGCCATGATTGCACTTTGTCTGGTCTCTGACCAAGCTTCAAAGTTTTCAAGGCTTATTCATTAAAATTTTACATTTCTTTCAGTCTGAAGTTGGAGTTCCTGTCTAGCTCATGTCATCCTTGTCTGTGTTGCACCTTGAGCTGCTTTTGGCAAGAATCTGAAGCTAATGCTGAACGTAACTGAGCTGTTTTCTCCAAAGTGATCTAATTTGTGTCCTGCCCTGCTTAAGATCCTATTTTGCGAGCCTAGGAATTCAAGAATTAACTGGTTTAGCCACGAATCTCTTTTTCTCTGAAGTTTATCAAGATGGTGATGGATTGCATGTCGCTGCTTTTCTCAGTCTGCAGTAGATTTCAGACTGCTTTTGTAAAATTAGGCAAAACTTAATGCGCATGTTTTCAGCCAGCCATATGAGTGTGGAAGTGTTGGCTTCACAGGTGAGGCATCCATTTGACAGGCAAATTATGTCAATTTGCGTTTATGAATAACCAGGAACTAATTGTGGGACAGTTCAGAATCCCTCAAGTGTTTGTCACTTTTGGAGTAACATGCATCTCCTCCTTCTAATTGAAAGTACTGTTAAAGCCCTTTTTGAAGCTGAACCCTTCCAGTGGTTTATTGCAAACTGCTGTGAACACATTTCTTATGTTTCTTATCTTAGGTCTGCCTTCCTTTTGCCGCTGACCTTCTGTCACCATTTGTCTCTTGCAGCATTTGTCATGGCCATTTCTTTTTAGAATGGACTCTCTGCTTGAGTGACAGGACTCTTTCAGCTCTCACGGTCCTTTCCTTGCCATGCTTTTCAGGGATAATCTGAATTTGTGGGATTAATGGCACATCGCAAAGCCTGTTGCACTGGTTTTGTTTCGTTTTGTTTCTCTTCTTGTCTCTCTTTTTTGCTTTAAATAACTTCCTGGAAAAAAATCTGTAGCCATCCATTTCCTTTTCTGCTTGCTGCTTATTGTGGAAGGATTTACGTAAGATATTTTTCTGAGTTTTTGGAAGTTGGATACTAAATGCTTACTATTGTGTGAGTGCTATGTTAGTAAGCATAATGAATTAAAAGAGAGAACTTTATTTTATGCGGTATGATGATTGCATAAGCTTTGCTTAAGTCCTTAATCTCCTCATGATCACGGTGTTAACAGTATTCCTTTTCTTTATCTCTGCATTCAGCATTTCTTTTTTTTCTTTTATTTAGAGCAAGCCTGTTAGAACTGCTTTAGATTATAAGGATCTTAATAATAAGAGATTATTTTAAGTGTTTTAGCAGAGGTCTCGATGTATACATAATGGGAACAACCTAAAACCAGCTTGAATAATGCTATGATAATCTATTGAACGTAATTGTAGAAGTGGATAATTGCTGGTCTAAACTTTTTTACAGGCATAACTAAATTTTTTAGTTAGATTGTATTCAAATTGATTGTGTATATATTTAATAAAATCTCCATGTTTTCACTCTCGTATTTGAAATGCAGTGAGTCTCGAATGGATAATGAAAACTTGATGAGTAATACACTGTGTTAACAGAATATCCAAAGAGATCTTCCCTTTCTTGAATGTGCCATTGAAAGAAAGACAAAGATAATGAACCCCGTTTTTTCCCCTGGAATGTCACAGACTTATATTTCAGGTCTTGGTGAATTCTAGAAACCGGGGATTGCAAGCAAATGCTCACTGAGGAGGAGAAAGCTGCTGGGAGGAGAAAGTGTTTAATATTCTATCAAAGATGACTTTACATAAAAGAACAAATGCTATCTGATGCTTTTCTCCATTCTCTCCGTGAAATGCAGGTTTGAGTACAAAGTGTTACAGATAAAATTTCCAAAAGTTAGTATTGTTCACGTCTAATAATACACAATCTCATTGTAAAAGGAATTACAAAAGATAAGTTGCAAACACTCTTCTGTGAGCAAACCCCACATGTGGTGTCTTGGATTTCAACTGCATGTATCAAGAGACTGGAACATAGGTTTGCAAAAGAAATATGCACAATATTCATCATAAATTAATACTTTTTAAAAGATGCACGCATGGTCAGGATTCGTTGGAACTATCTATTTGCATTTTCCCTGTTAGCAGGAAAACCACCTCTTGGAACTGTGACCTCCCAGGAATGACAGTACGATTAGATCAAAAATTCAGGTTGCCCAGCAAAAGCCAGTTGAGGAATACTGTAGTTGGACAGACTTGACCCTTCATTACACAAATGAGTTTTGTTTTCTGGTGTTACCCTTGCCACAGTGTTACACAGTGACTGTTTTCCAGTTGGGAACCACTGTTCCACAAAGCACGTTCCTCAACGAATTTTCTGTGCCAATCTTGAGAATTTCACTTCTAGTTGGATTTACGCTCTAGATGTTCTTTCTGTTCCATGTGCAGGGAGGAGTCGATGCGGAAAGGCTTTCCTCTTCCCGCTGCCCCAGAGCTGCTGTGAGAACTTGCTCCATTTAAGGTTGACTGAGCTGTTGCTCGTTTTGGGGGGAGGGTTGTGAGTTGCTGGGTTTTTTAGATGCCGTACTTTTCCCCAATGTTAAACACGATCAGAAAGTCAAGTTTTCACTGGTGGGCATCAGTGGAATAGTGCCCGATCTGTTTTGCTAGAGGCAGCAATGCTTTTTTAGCAAATCACTCGTGCTCCTGGAAGTGGTCTCTAGGATGTTTAGTCTACACTGCTGCTCAGCAGGCAGAAATTGGGTCCCCAGGTCTGCCTTGGTATGGCCTTGTGCCTCGGGGACGAAGGAGGACCCAGCTTTGGGGAATTAAAGATGCACTGTTCTTCCTTTTGATTTGCAGCCCTTGTCAGAGAAGCGTTAACTGTAGGGTTTAGCAAAATATTCCGTAGAGGTTTTTTTTCCTGGATATTTACTTTAGAGGCACGTCTCACCAAATACACTAGTATTTCTGTTCCTTTACTTGCCGAGTTGAATGTATTGCTACAGCACCTGCTTTGGCATAGAGCTCATACGGCAACACCAGCTTTTACAGTTCAAAATTTGAAATAATAAACTTTTATCTTTTTTTAAGATAAAGAGGTTTAGCAAAATTTCGAGTAAGATCTCTTCTGCTACAAAGGCTTGATATTATTTTCAGTTGTCATGAAGCTGTGGTGAACGCTCCAAACAGCATATGCGCGGCTGCTTGGCATCGTTGCTTAGTAACATCATCCTATTGCTGAGGCACTCAACCCTCAGTCAAAGTGGTTAGTGAGCAGGAAAGTTAGAAATGGTGATTTGTATCGCTGGATAGCAGTATCTGTTCCCATTCGTGCATAGGACTTCTTTCCCCTTTTTTGTAAAATTGGCAGGGTTGAGGGGAAGGGAAAAGGCAGAGCTTAAGAGAAGGGAGGAGGCGGGGAAAGGCACCCGATGTGATCATTCAGTTAATAGTTTAAAGAAAAATTGGAAATTTTATTTATCATTTTCTGCCTTGCTGAAGGCAAGTTGTTGTTGCTGTGTGGTAGCGGTTGGTTTGGGGGAGTTCTTTGTTTTTTGTTCTTTCTTCAGTGACAGTTCCCTAGATCAGAAATGAAATGGGAATTATCTCCCTGAACTTGTCTGTCACATTTAATCTGCTGTTTCTTCCTGGCTATCTTTGCCTCTTATCTCTTTGCTCCCAGTCACACTTCTCTTCTTCCACTACGATTTATTTCTGATAAAACGTTTTAAGCAGGTGAATGCTTTTCAACAGAATGAGGACAGTAGCAGGAGAAAGAAAATGCTTGTGAGGAAACACAAATTTATGGTGTGGGGTTTTTTTCTGTTTTTCCTAGATTTGTAGAATTAAAATAACTGATACAATACTTTGCAGTAGAGTCACATTGCATGACTAAAAAGTAAACATAGACAACTTAAGAAAATATTTTTAGGTTTATTTCTCTTGTAAATATAGTTAGGAGTGTTTGGTTAAATATTTGGTTAAAAACTAGTTTAAATGGGATAAAAATTATCCAGATAGTTCTTACAAGACATGGTAAGCTTTATCAAATGATTCTTAAAGTTTATTTTGGGCCTGTTTATTACACTTAAAGTGTAATCCCCCCCCCCCCCCTTATNTTACACTTAAAGTGTAATCCCCCCCCCCCCCCTTATTTTTAGCACTGATGTTAAAAGTGCTAACCCTGGGTCAGAGGCTGGTTTTGCAGTGTCCCTTAAGCAGCCAAAGCCAATCTGTTCTGAGGAGACTTTCCTAAGATACTTAATCTGGTTAATGGACAAATTATGTCTGGGAAATTCCACAGTGTGAGCCATACTGCTGAACATGACAGCATCCTGACGGTGAAACTGCTAATTGGTTTGACAGTGCAATGATAGTTTACAAGAAACACTCCAGGCCATGCACCATATTACACTTCAATCTTTTAAGTAGAAAACCTGAGGAAAAGCAGTGTAAGATACTGACAGGTGAGGCCAGTCTGTTCTTTCAGTTCTGGGGGCTTGTATGTTATAGCGCATACTTGTTTTGTGGTGGTGATCTCCTATAGTGTGGACCGGGGATGCCAAAGTAGCATATCCATGTGTTTTTCCAGATGTCCAGAGTTTGACATAAGTTGAAAGGCCTCATGTGTAGTCAATTCAGTGATGGCATTATTTCCTTCTTTATTTGTACAAATAGCCCCGAGTCATGGACAGAATAGTGTAGTGAGAATGGAAAAAGAGTATAAAGACAAAAATGAGTTTTAATTCTGAACCTTTGTTAGTTAATCTTTAATGTCAATATTTGGGGAAGGAAAACTTCAGACCCAAACTGGTAGATTTTTGTGTGTGTGTGTGTGTGTAAAATCTAAACAGGTGAGAAACCTGTGTTAAGAAGAATCTAAACCCAATTAAAAGGAAGTCACTCCAGACTGTTTTGATTCTGGTGAATGCAGATCGTTGGTATGCTAGGGGCACAAGCTGACATACCCAAGGTGTGCATTAGCTGGTACTGCCATATGGCCTGTCATGTCTTACTGGTTAATTTAACCATCTGTCATGTCTTAACAATTTGTATTCACTTTCGGTACTTGGGTTAGATATGTTTTCTTCTCTTTGGTACCGTACTTTTCATCCCATGGTGCTGGTATATTCTCATTATCTGAGTTTTATTAGTTTTATTTATAGTAACATTTGTTGTAGATCATGCTGTCCTTTTACAGTGTTGTGAATGGAAGATGCATATATTAAGAAAAGCATTTTGGAGATGTTTCTGCATAAATTTCTGGCAAAAAAAGGTCAATATCAAAACTCTAGCTATGAATGTTTGAATTCTTTCTCCTTCTCCCCCGTGTTCACTTCTAATTCTGCAGTTGGGTTCACATCAATTTCTTTACATAGTACAAGTAAACCAGGTTAGTATCTGAAAAATAGGTTTCATTACATATGAGCTCAGAGTAAAAATCCTTCTATTTGTATCCTCTTTCTCATGTCTTGCTTTTTCAGAATTACAGTGAAGCTATGACCTGATGTACTATATATTTTTTTTTTTAATAAGAACAATAATATTTCAGGGCAAACATCTAAGAGAAACTCATATCAAAAAGGGTTTTCAGCCCTCATGCGCCATTTAAATCAAAAAGTTATTTCAGTCCTCTGAAAAGCATGCAACATACCAAAGCTACAAAATTGCTGTGATTCTCTTTTAGTTTCTGTGCCTGCAGTCTCTTATCTCACTGATTGGCTTATTACAATTCTACAATCATGTGGGGTTGGTTTTTGTTGTGTTTAGTTTTGTGTTTGTTTTTTTTTTTTTTAATTTGTAATCGAAGAAAAAAGTGCAAATTACATGACCAACGTTGTCATTATATTTGAAATTAAAAATCTATACAGCCACTTGTGGATGGTCAGTCCTCTTTGTTAGAAAATCAAATCTCATGAGTGCAATGTGTTGTAGTGTGTTCAGAGTCTGAGTTTGATACTTAGAGCCTCAAGTAGCCAGAGATACACTGTGTGTTGAAAAGTGTGGGGCTGCAACTAAGTTAGGTTAAATGGTGTAAACACATTACTGATAAGTGGTAATATAATGGTCATTAAGCTTCATCCTCAGCATCGTTAATGATGTTCCTGTTTCATAGACATAAGGAAACTGCTTAACAGGACTCTCAACATATTTTGTGATGGAGGATTTCTAGATGAGGGCTGAATGGTTTATCTGGTCAAATCTAGATGTTTTTCTTCATGTTGAGATGATCACTTGCATATTTCATGTTTCCAGTGAGCTCTTAAATCCTGGAGAGGAGGGCAGTACCGTACGCTCTTGTCATTAGAGATGTTTAGAGAGTATCATGAATTTGTAGGGCTCCTTCTTAGGGCTGCAGCAAGCCAGGGTGGTTGGCTGTAAAAGCTTTCAGAAGAGGCACAAATAAAAACTGTTCAGGCTTTATTAAAGCATATGCAAATGCCTGTGTATCCATTCATTTGAATAGTTTTATTGTCTGTAGTTTCTTGAAATGAGAAATGCTGCCAACATAGTGGTTTACTTTATTGATCTAAACTGTCAGATTAGCAGTGTCATTCAAATGTGTCTGTTGTATTTATTTCCATGACAGCCTGCAGAAGCTCTGAAGAGCAATTGGGGATTATTTTCTGTATTTCTCTCACGTTACACGTGTCTGATTACAGTATTTTTCTTGCTGTGGAAAGTGAGACTTTGTCAAAAAAGAACATTTTCCGAGGAAACCACCATTTCCCTATACTACTGAGGAACATATCTGAGTAATTGGGAAACCTTCAGCTAGTAGGGTGGGGGTTTTTAAGTGTAAAGGGTGGAGATTGTATCTTTGATCTGATTAGGCAGGACTGCACTCTTCCTGGGTTCTTTCTATTGCCCCTCTTGAGTGTGGGAGGAGAGCAAAGGTTGCAGGAATGTGGTATCTTCAGCTGGTAAAACTGGCTGGTTCTGTGTTAACATCAGTGCCCTAATCTGATTCACCTGGCAGGGGGCTCACAAGATAGTCCTCCTGGAGCCTGACCACAGTGTACTTCTACAAGCTCCACAGACATGCAGAAGAAGGGGCATTCCACTTTCTACCAGGTTTCAGTCTTGGAGACTTCAGGAGGCAGAGAAGACTCTCTTTTCTGTATGCTTTGTTCTTAGAATTAATCAGTTTCTGTTTAAAAAAAATAAATGTACCCTATTTTGATTTTCTTTTTTTACTTGTCTGCTTCACATTTGATGCCTCTCGCAGCTATTTTAGAGCCTTTTCATCTTCTCCATACTTTCTGCTTTGATGCATCTCTGGCATTGCAATCAAATAATTTCTCAGTCTTTTGTCAAACTAAAGATTGGACTATTTGAGGAATTAATTATCAAGTGGTTTCTTCAGCCCCTAAATAATGGTTTAGCTCTTCTCAATGTTTTGGGGTTTTTGGTTTTTTGTTTTTTTTCTTTTAATCTAGAAGGGAGAAAAAAAACCCATTCCTTCACAACCATGGTCATAAGAGTTCTGTGTCTACTCTGATGCTAAATACATCATCTGTAATCAACAGCTTACAGAACTGTAAATTTAATAATGAGTTGTCTTTGAACTTGTACGTAGACCTGTCTTTGAATGGGCTTGATGCCTTACACTTTCCCAAGGGAAAAATGGCATTGCTGTTAGGGACGGGTTGGCCAGGGAGGGCAGATGAGTCCCTTTTCAGAATACGTAGGAGAGTTGTATGTGGCCTTGATGCACATAACTACTTTGGTTTCAAGCAACCCAGAGCGGTGCAGCATTACTAGTGGGCTGAAGGGATGGCGGCTGGTTGAGAACAGGGTTTGGACAAGTGCAGTTTGGGGTGAGCCATGCGTTCATGATGCCTCTAGGTTTAGGGAAACTACTTCTGAGGGCAGTGAGCCTCCTTGAATGTGAGAATGCTAATGGTCCTTGGTAATCCAATGTTTTGTTGCTTCGTGGTAGTATGTTGATTACTGCTTTTCCATTCTGACCTTGTTGTTTTTCTGACCTCTGTGAGCTTTAGACTGCATTAATGCAAGTTTTTTTGAAGCAGATGATACAGATCAGCTTGCAGCTTCAGGTAGTAAAGGATATAGCTGTTTGCTGGTAACCCAAGATGCAGGCAGGAGGCATGTTATACCTCTCTCTTTCTCAGTGGCATCAATTCTTCGAGTGCACGATCTTTGTTTTGATCGATTATCTTAACTGTCTTTCCAGTGGCTTCCAAAGTAGCAGCAGAATATGATGGAGGTGCTGAGAGTATAGATGGGGGAGGATGCAGTTGTCTGAAATCCATCACACTTCCCTCTTTCTTTTTTTTTTTTTTTTTTTTTTTTTTTTAAATTTTTAAAAAATTCTAAGGT
>WAAD01009667.1:70119-89890 GCA_013389945.1 Fregata magnificens | reverse complement strand
TTTTTTTGTGTTTAAGTGCTACTTTCAAGTAAACTTTTAATAAAGCCAGATCCTGTATTTGTCACTTGTTTTCTGTCTCTTAAATGTCTCTTATAAATCTATTTGCAGCTGGGTCTCGAGCATCTTACAGCAGCCAGCACAGCCACCTTGGCTCCGAGTTAAGAGCACTGCAGTCTCCAGAACACCATATAGATCCTATTTACGAAGACAGAGTTTATCAGAAGCCCCCTATGAGGAGTCTCAGCCAGAGTCAGGGGGACCCTCTGCAACCAGCACACACAGGCACATATCGCACTAGTACAGGTAGGTGAATGTAACTTGCATGATTGTCTTTTTATGAGATACACCTTATTCTTCAGTACTAATTATTCTTCTCTTTCTGATGTGCTAAGCAAAATGTATTATCTGCATGCTAGTCAAACAAAATACCTTGTGCAGATGGCAGCTATCAGTAGGACCCCAAAGGCATGCACAAAACGGAGAAATACTTAATGTTGGCTATACGTACAGTAGGTTAAGCTAATTTGGGGAGGGGGCCTACTTGTAAGGAGAGAGAGAATATTTTTATTAATCTTGTGTATTGTCTTTGAGAAAAATCTGTTGCCTCTGAAGAAATTCCTAGGGTTTTTTGCTTGCAAAGGTATTTTGTGTGTTGCAAAGGGACTGCAAAGTTCCTTCCACATGAAGCTAAAGGATTGTTCACTTTGTTTTCAAAGTGAATCATATGTAAATGTTCTTCCCCTCTCCTACAGAGGTACACTTAGGTATAGGTACGCAGACATAAAATTGAACTATGGCGTAGAGAAAAGCTGTTAGCATCACTGGTTTATCCATAAATAATAATGATTGTCTATGAAATGCATTGGTGTACAAGTCCTACTTGCAGAATGTCCTCTCAACCAAATGAAATACAGCTGTATGTTGTAACCCACAAATAGATCACAAATCAACAGCGATATTTATGGTATTTAATGTACAAAATAATTAGAGTACATAAATGCTACAGCCAAAATAGCCTAAAGCAGATGTAGAAAGAACTTGCCTTAGGAATTGTAAGTATTTCTGGTGTTTTATCTTTGCTGTGTTGATCAAAGAGGGAAGATTATGTCCATTCTCAGATCACTCCCATTTTCATCAAGAAAAAGTTAAGTGTACTTTTTGGAGCAAGAACCTGTGCTTTCTTTTAAAACTTTATTTTTTTATTTTTAAAACCATTTTTCCAAGGACAAAGCTGTCAGTTTTTGCATGTCCAAAAATTCCTATTGCTTTATGCAAGTTTTGGGCATTCAGAGCACAGGAGAAAATCCTTAAAAAAAAGTTTTTCCACAGAATTCTCTAGTTAAATACCTGTAACAGTTTTATACTTTTTTGAAGAATACCATTACACCATTTCCTTCCTGTTAAAGAAACTGCCATAGTATATATTTTGTGTAGAGTCATAGTTGTATAGGAGAAAAGATGACTATTCTTTGCATGCAGGGGGCAAGACCTCTGCCTAAATTACTGAGCAGCGCAGGTAGTGGTAGTGATTGAAGCAACTATTTATATATTGAACTTTAAGCCTCGTGTTCCACATGTGGCCGCCTCGTATTTCCTATACGATGCTCTCTTTCCCAGTCATGCCCTGAAGAGCGTTTGTTATTTTGCTTGCAAAATATCCCTTGGTTCTCTGTGCTGAAGTAGCAGGCTGTCTTGTGACTGCAATCTTCGCAATACCTCCGTAAGGAAGGAAACCCTGTCAACATAGATCACAATTATAGTGAACAAAACTGGGACACAGGATGTTAGTTGGTAATACCTGAAGATGGGTTTTCAGAAGGGAAGAGGAAAAATGAAAAAAATACACTGATTTGGGTAGCAGAAATGGGCCCTGTGAAGGTGAATTTTGTTTTGCTGTTTGGGATACGGATTTGAATGAAGAACAACCCCATCAGTCCAGCTGTATGTTGGGTTGATCCTCCCTCACTTTCCCCCTCCACCCCTATCATTAGGGTCAGGGGAAATAAAAGCAGGTGGATGCGTGCCAGGCCAATTATTCTGTTGCTCCGTTGATAGCTGTTAGCTGCGGATACTGTCAGCCTTTCACACCACCAGGCTGAAGAGCTGTCAGCGCTCAGAGGGAATTTTGGGCTGTATCAGATCAGCTCTCGGACTCCTCCTGCCTCTATCACAAATGCCTGTAGGAACATATCCCTTCTGATGAAGACCACGCAATTGTTCTCAAATTAGCAGAAAGGATGGGAAAGAGTTCAACTGAAATTTGGCACGTATAATTTTTTATTTCTTCATTGGGTTGTCTTAAGTGTTTTTTATTGTAGGACTGAGTAGCTATTTGTCTTGACTATTTGGTATAAGATATGAGGGATGTAGATTGCTGCGTACTCCTTGAAGATATGTGCCATGGCCTGTATGTGTGCATGAATCGCACCAGGGTGGGAGGGGAGCTTTAAGAATTCAGTGTGCTCCTTTATAGACCACAGTTCACATGCTTTTGTCTATTGCAACAGTACCTTTAATCATGAAGATGGTGCATGCTTTTCCACATCTGATGGGGAAAAAAAAGGGAAGGCAGACTTAGTCTATGGACTTTGTCCAAAGCCTGGATTTTTTTCTCTGCAGCTAACATTGCCCATTAGAAACAAAAATTATGCTAGTTACACTTGCAAACCATTTACTTTTGTGTTTTTGTTTTGTTTCGGTTTTTTAAAGAGAACCTTCTTCCTGAACTTGAAAATTTCACTTAATTTGGAAGATTAAGTGACTCACAGAATGGAATTTTTTTTTTTTTTTAAAATATAGACATCACCTCTTTCTCTTCTGTGAGCTTTTAAATACTTATTACATTCAGGAATGTTTACACAGCTAAGGATAAAGCCCAATCAGAGTGTTTTATCCTCTAGGTGAATCAACATTCAGTGAGCAGAATTCAATAAGCTAAAATTTCTCTACGGGGTAAATTAAATTAAGTTTGTTCTATTTATTGACTGGTTTTTTTGGGTGGTGGGGGTTTTTTTTGGTTGGGTTTTTTTAAACTTTTATATTTTCCTTGTATTTCACTTGTGAATGAAATGCATGACAGTAGTTCTGCACTAAGGGCTGCATATTGCAGAAGGTACAAAATAGCAGGAGCTTACTGTACATTTCCTCTACTAGCATAACTTTAGATAGGGGCAGGATGAATTCTTCATCACTGTGGTTTAAATTATGACTGGGTGTGTTTACTGTCATGCTGTCTAAGCTGAAAATAATCTTTCAAACTTGACAGCAGTAGCTGCATAGGCTTTTTTGGTCAGTAGCTTTTACTTAACAATCCCTTTTGGTCTTCAAAGGGTAATGCCTTCTCTCATATAAAAAGTACCAGCCCAAACTTTTGCGCTAAAAGTAGCAATGAACGTGAAACTCTACTTTTGAAATGTGAATCCACAAAAGATGTGCTTGGAGGGAGTACTTAGACATAATATAAATAACTAATTTATTTACTTACTGGATAGCAACTTGTAACTTGTATTTGTAACCCAACTACATAACATTAATCATTTTTGTCCAGGCAGGTGTGTTACTTATTTTCCTTATAAACCTAAAGGCCTTGCATTATTTATTTAAATCCTAAGTTAATAATAGTAGAGATAAGCTTATTTGATGGGTTGTTTACATGAACACAGCTGGAATTTGAAGAGGGCTGTTACTTAAGAGGAGGGAAGCATTGCCTTTCAGCCAGAGTGGGACACAGAATCGGCAATCTTTCTCTTATTTGCAGAATTAGAAGTTTGGACTAGGGATTTAGTCCTGAGTTACTGGCATTTAATTCCTGTTAAACATGAAACAAGTCCAAGCAGGCAAAATCTTGCTATTTTGCAAGCCTGGGATTTCCATAGCTGCCTTGAGGAGGAAGCAGCTTTCCTGCTCAAGTTCTGGGCTGTCGAGGCCGACCTGTAGCAGGGGAGCACAGCTTCAGCAGCAATGGGGTCTGTGGGACTGGTTGCCATCACCCTCTGGAGGCTGGCAGCACCCTGTCTGGAAGCTCGTAACGACACTTGCTTTCGTTGTAGTCCTTCCGTGAAAGAGATGAGCCCTAGTCTGTAAAAAGGGTGTGATTTCCAGATAAAGTTATTAAAAGCCTTGAAAGTGCTGTCCCCAGTGGTCTGGGAGGAAGGGGTGGTAAATGGGAGGTCTGTGCTTACTCTGAACTCTCTACAAACTGGGGCTTTATCAGATGAAATAAGTGCTGCTGTTTAAAAGCACTGGTGACACTGGTGAGCTGTGGACATTTAGACCTCAAAACCTGCAGAGCGCTCACGCTTTGAGAGCGCTCACTGGCTTCAGGGGCTGTGGGCAAGTATCTTTGTCCCCAGCCTCACACAAGCGGTAAGGATGAACCAGCAATTACACCGGCCGGAGGAGCGACCCTGTCCTCCTCAGCTCTGTGAAGGACGTTCGCATCTCACTGGCACCGGGGGCACCTTGATGGCCTTGAAGAAAGCTTAAGGATTGCCTCAGGATGCACAGCCTGAGGACGGTCTCTGCCTCTGGCCCCTGAAGGTCACCGTAGGGAAGGCCTCGTGACGCAGCTCAATCATGGGAAGTCCAGCCGCTTTGTATGGTTACGAGGCCAGTTGGCATTAGTTTTGAGTGCTGGGGGCACGGAGCTGAAGTGCCTCCTTGATGAAGACAGGGCACGCAAGGCACAGTGAGGACTCTTCTGTGCTTCCTGGGGAGAAAGGGAAAGGGTTAGGAAAAGGAAGAGTAGGATCTGTGGTTGATACTGCTGAAATCCCTGCTGAAACAGGAGCGAGGACCCTGAAATGAAAGATTTATTGAAAAGAGGTTGAACAGTGAAAGGATAAGCAGTCAAAGTTTGCATTGCCTCTGAAGAGTGGCTTAGCACGGGACTTGAAGGGTGTACCAAGCATTCTCTTGCAATGGATTATCCTCTGGGGAGCGTGTGGAGGGCAGGGGCACTGCTACAGCACTTCTCATGCTACCTCCAAAGCTGCCCGATATCCCTGTGTATGCAGGTGGTTGCCAGGCTGCCCTCCAGCTTCTCTGATGGCCTCCTGTCCTTCAGGCCAGGTCTCCCCGAGGTTCTTCCTGCTGATGCTTGGGTGGTTCCATCAGTGCACCACCACCTCTGAAGCTGTCTGTTACCAAAGGCTGCGCTGCCGCAGGCTGCACCACCCGCTGGGTGCCATGGTGGAAAGTGCTGATCAAAGAGAAGAGGCCTGTGACATTTGTGATGGCCGGTGCAAACCAGAAACACGCCTCTTTGCAAGCTGGGTTTCTGTGCAGAGGGAGAGTGCTGCCAGGAGAGCTGTGTAGAGTCAAGGGGGCTCCCTTTCAGAGGAAAGAGTTATCTCTTGCTCCTGGCTGTGGTTTCTTTTCAAGCGCTTGGCAACAGCAGGGAAAAACTCTGTATGTCGTTGTCCTGTGATGCGGCTCAGGAAAAACTGCTGAAGGTGAGAATGACCATTGTGTTTCTGGACACCTTCCTTCCCGCTCCTGCCTGGTTCTTCATTCACTGAAGGAAAGGAGTTTGCACCGAGGGATGCCTTATGTCAAGCACTGCTCCTAGTTATTTGTAACGTTGCCTTTCTCTTGTAAAAGTGTGTCTTGCTTTAGTGGGGTAGGGGCAGCGTTTGCTCCCGGAGTCTAGTCTTTCTTCATGGATTAGACATGCTGCTGGAGGGACGGGAAGAGGACCCAGGCAGCTGTGCCGGTGTTTGCTGCTTCGTTGCTGCTGCACTTGGCCCAGGCTTTTGCTGTCCTGGAGGTTAAGCAGTGTCTGAGGGGACAATTTGCAAGAAAAATTGGTGTTGCTTCTATTGTCACTGAGCTGGTGGCTTTCTCACAACATGTCTGGGCTGTTTCTCTCTTCTGCCTCCTTGCTCTGTCTTATGAGGTGCCTGTGGTGAGGATGAGGCCTCTGTTCAGGACCTAAAGGAGAGGGAGAAGCAAAACCCCCTTGTTCTGCCACCCTGGACAGGAACAGCCCATACAAAATTGATGGCACTGTTGGTTTGCTTGGGTTTGGGTTTTTTGCAGGAGGGGGAGGTTGCTAGTTTTGTTGCTTGTGGGTGCTCAGTTGGCTCTGACCACCTCCTCCTCTCCTCACTTGCATTGCACAAGCGAAGCAGGGCAGTCCCAGCTCTTCAGTGTCCGATGGCCTCCTGTTCTCAGTGCCAGGTTCACGTGCCATTCGCCTCCACCCCCTGGGGGCTCCCTCCCTGTAGGAAAGGCATCTGCATGTCCAACCTCTTTGAACTTCCATCACGTTGACCTGGTAGAAGTCTGGAATTGTGGAGTTGCTGCTGGAAAGCTGCACCAGCCACCGGCTCCTTGCCTCTGCCTTGCCTTCCCTCTGCTGCCGGCACGGTGGGGCAGAGACCTCGCCTTGTTCCAGGAGGGAGTGCTGCTCTGCTGCCAGTCAGCTCTGCCTTGCCAACAAGGAAGCCAGCGGTCTGTGGGAACAGTAACTGCTGAGTAGGTGCAAGTAAATTTTTTTTTTCTTTTTTCCCCCCCAATTGAGATTTTTACAGCAAGGATGGAAAAGGGTGTTGTATGGACTCTTTAGTGCTGGTTCCAAATACCCAAGTACTTCATTTGCTGCATGTTTTCTGTGCTGGTCCAGCTTAAGCTTTTTTGCTTCTCAACATTTTGTCATGTCTCTTAGCTCCTTTGTTGTCCCTTACAAAAGGAGCACGAGGCTACAAAGGGTACATGAATTGAGCCATCTTCACAAGACTGTAAATATTTGTCTTCATATGTAATAAAGTATTGGATATGCTTGATATTTTTAGAAGTCATTATTTCAAGGTGAAGATCTTTTCACATTGTGAAGCAATTTTCCAATATTTGAAAAATTGACTATATGAAAAAGTTAGATGTCCATATCCTATATAGTGATTTACTCTTCTTTCAAGAATAATTAAGCCTACTTTATTGCAGTCGCGTGGCATCACAAACTGATAGTGTTTTTCTGTGTCTGCTTTTACATATAAACTGTTCCTTAACCATTTTTAAGGTTTTTAACCTTAAACTTTTAACCTTTTAAGGTTTTTCTTTTTTAGTGCTTATGAAGTAGTTTATAACAGTATGATAGAATCATAGGATAGTTTGGGTTGGAAGGGACCTCCAACGATCATCTAGTCCAACCCCCCTGCAGTGAGCAGGGACACCTTTAACTAGATCAGGTTGCTCAGAGCCCCGTCCAACCTGACCTTGAATGTTTCCAGGGATGGGGCATCTACCACCTCTCTGGGCAATCTGTTCCAGTGTTTTACCACCCTCATCGTAAAAAATTTCTTCCTTATATTTAGTCTGAATCTGCCCTCCTTGAGTTTAAAGCCATTACCCCTTGTCCTATTGCAACAGGCCCTGCTAAAAAGTCTGTCCCCATCTTTCTTACAAGCCCCCTTTAAGTACTGAAATGTCACAACAAGGTCTCCCCGGAGCCTTGCCTTCTCCAGACTGAACAACCCCAACTCTCTCAGCCTTTCTTCACAGGAGACGTTTTCCAGCCCTCTGATCATTTTTGTGGCCGTCCTCTGGACCTGCTCCAACTGGTCCATGTCTTTCCTGTGCTGTGGGCTCCAGAGCTGGATGCAGTACTGCAGGTGGGGGGGTCTCACCGGAGTGGAGTAGAGGGGCAGAATCACCTCCCCTGACTTGCTGGCCACGCTTCTTTTGATGTGGCCCAGGATACGGTTGGCTTTCTGGGCTGCGAGCGCACATTGCCAGCTCATGTCCAGCTTTTTATCCACCAATACCCCGAAGTCCTTCTCTGCAGCGCTGCTCTCAATCCCTTCATCCCCCAGCCTGTCTTGATACCAGGGGTTGCCCCAACCTAGGTGCAGGACCTTGCACTTGGTATTCAGTGTTCAGATATCTGAAACAAATACGAGAATGTTTTGTTGTTGTTTTTTTTTTTTTTTTAAAAACTCTGCTTTGAGGGAGATCTTTTTGATAGTCATTTACAATACCTTATAGCAAGCAGTCCCTTGGTAAGTCGTTCTCTTTAGCCATTTCAAATCACTGAAGTTATCTATGACTTAAACATACTGAAAAAAATTTAGAAAATTAACACAGCATTCTTATGTTGAAATGAGACTATGTAAAAATGACATTGTGGGACTCCAATTTTAATGTCATGATGAATCCCATACAGAGGGCTTGGTTCACAGCTTTCTACACCTGCAAGACGTGCAAACATAACTTCAGGTCTGGGAATCAGACTCTGAGTTTCAGCCTTGCATATTACCAGTGGCAGGTTCCACAGGGCAGTTTATATCCCAGTTGCCCCCCACCGCTATCTCATCCTTTCTCAGGTTGTGTTAGTATTGCTTCTCGGCATGGAACTGGAATTTAGTTAACCAGATGTATCACTTGTAATTCCATGGACTTCAGATTAATGAATAAAAGTAATTTTAAGCAGCTTAGAGGAGAAAAAATAATTTTTCTTATATACGTAAACAATTAGGTTTTTTCAGATTCTTACAGTGAGCATCAATGAGTACATTGGCATAGTTTTACTTGGGTTTCAGAGCAGCATCTAGCTATTAATGAAAAGCTACCTGTTACATGCTAGTTCCTGTATTACGAATACTTCATTTGAAAGTAAAAAGGGAACCTTGGTTTCAAATATATCTTTCTTTATTTGGCTTTAAAGTTGTCACTTCAGGTAAAAAGGAGGAGCACCAGAAAAGTCAGCTTTGACTTGCCTCATTTAGATTAAACCCTTTGTCCGTTATACTGCTTCTCAAATCTTTATTTAGTTTTTGTTCGGTCCTAAAGTGCAATAGTTAGGTTACAAATACCAAACGTCACTTCTTTCTGCTTAGGTTGTGGGTTTTTTTCTGGTTGGGGGACAGATTTGTTTGTTTTGTTTTGTGTTTTGTCACAAGCTGATGTGCTGTGCAGGGGCGTACTGTGATGCCACAGCTGCAGATTAATTGAGGATCATGCTGGTAAATCACACAGCATGGAGTTCTGGCTATAGGACATAATGTTTTCAGGGAAATTAAAAAGAAAAATTATTCCTACCACTGCATCTCTATTAGTTTGGTAATGTTGTGATAATAGACCTGTATTCCTAACTGACATCCACTTGATAACATTGCTTTGGGAGAGAGAATTATATGAAACAAGCGGGGAACAAATCTTCAGCACAAAGTAAATTGAGCACAAAATACCTTAGTGATCTGTATAATGAATAACAAATCACCTCAAAGCAGTGCAAAGTCATAATCCCATTTCATTTGACAGATCTGGGGTGTCTGGTATAGCCTTATCTGTGTTATATTCTTGCATATATGTTTTAGGTGATTCTTTTTCCAGGTACAGTGACATCTTCGCTGAGATTTTTTTTTTTTTTTTTAAATTTCTTTCCTATTAAAATTTTGGCAGGAGTAAAATAAACGACATTGTTTTCAACCTCAGTGGTATCCAATCCAGTGGTCGCTGTAAAGGTATGGACAAGAGCAATGAGAGAGGGATGGAAGTGGCAGGAGGTGAAAACCCTGCAGAACCACCTTTGTAATCTGTGAGCAATATCTCCCTTATAGTGGAGAAGCATTTCTCCAAATAAGATATTCATAGCTTCAAAGTATTGAGCCTATGGTTGGGTTCCACAGAGGAATTGTACCCATCTGAAGACAGCCCAGATTTCACTGTTGCTCAGAATAGAAACCTTTTAAAATGGTCAGTATCCACAGTCTCCTTCCTATGTCCCATGAACAGGATACCTCCAGAGGCTTGTGGTTTGTCCTATGTATTTTCTAATTCTTCTCTTCTCCTTTTTTAATAGAAGGATGACTTAGAGCATGTCTGAACGCTTCTCAGATGTCCCTTGACTTTTGCCACCTATTGAGGGAGAAGTGTGATTATAAAATCTTGGTCAGGGAAGTACATACCCTGTAAATCTAATCTGCCACTATTGAGAAAATACAGTGTCTACTCTGTGCCAGAAACTGACTGTGTATTTATCATCTATTTACTGTACAGGTGTAGTCTCAGATTAAAGCCTGGTCACATTAGACTTCAGTGGCACAAGACTATGTCCATTCTCTTTTATTTACTTCAGTGTTGTGTAGAAATACAAGGTTGTCATTCATGAAAGAAGAAGCAATTCAAACACCTTTCATAATCTCTTTCTTGTAAATCTTTGCTGAACAAAAACACAATGCCGTGCCTGAGGTAACTACCCAGTAATGTCTTCAAGACGACTAACGCTTTTGCTAGAGGATCATTCTTTCTGCAGCATTATATTCAAAGGCAGTCTTTCAAAAATCACCAGCCCATTATTTTTATTTTCTTTTAACTGTAAGCTACAATCTTTTTTTTTTTTTTATATAAGAGTGTCTATTTTTAGAGGTAGTCTCTTCCTCTGTCATAATTTCAGCAGTTTACATGGAGGGTTGGAGTTTTTACAAGTACAGCAAGTATTCAAAGATGTTAGTTTTTACTGTAATGGGTCCAGCAACTTTCAAACTGTCATTTGCAGCAGTTCAGTTAATGTTTAAGGTGTAGATATCACACAGTCTGGCACTGGAATACAAATGTGGTTAACTTAATAGTAAAATAACTCTCTACTGCAGAGTGGAAACAATTAAAATAGCTGAAGCTCAGTAAGGTATTCTAAAAAATACCAGTTAGTAGCCATTTTATTACGTAGTATTATAATGTACTAAATAGGGAGAAGTCAAAATCTGAAGAAGACGACATCCATGTGCTTGATGGCTGTAGTGTGATGCAGTGTGGCCTGTTAATCTGTTATTGTATCATAATATTTATACATTTTTTAATAATAATTGTGACTTTCGTCCGTGTGTTCTGTTTTATGTTGGCCAGCTGGACAGGAAACTTTTAACAGCGGGATTTCGAGAGAAGGTGAATTTGGAGTGAAAACAGAAATTTAGTTGCAGTAAGCTAGTCTATGTGCAGTAGTATGGTCTGTGTGGTTTTGCTGTGATCGGGTTTTATAATCGTTATGGTCATTATGTCCCATGTGCACAATGTGAGACCATGTAGTCCTACAAAGAGGAGGAAAGCGATGTGTATGTCTTGTATAGTGCCATGGCTCAGGTTTGAATTTTATCTCCGGTGAGGAAACTGGCATGATGAATTTTAGTATCTCAAATTCTGAAAGGGCAGTTGCTTTTAAGGGCCTTGGCAGTTGCTACTTTCTCTGTTTAAATGCTCGTGTAACAAATGAATTAAACTGCATGTTCTCCCCAAATTGAGTGATGCAACTCGGAGAGACAAGAAGCAATCTGAGAAAAGATCTTGGCATAACACCTTTCGCAGCCAAAGTTGGCATCCAATTATCACATTACGTGGACCCACCATTTTTTTTCTGCAGAGCAGCATCACTGAAACATGCTGGGAGCTGAGTCTGAGAATGGAAGTTGCATATATTAGTGGAGATTAAAATCTGGCAGACTTAAAATGTAGTCAGTTCCTGGAGGTGGACAGGAGTATTATACTTTTTAATACTGAAAACTTGAAAAACATGGCTTCTGCCCTGTTTGGTTGTAAAGAGGGAAGGAAGTCACTCCTGCCTTGAGTCTGAGAGTTGGGAATCAGAAATAATTGAAAATATGTAGTTGCTTGGGAAATCCTAATATCTGCATAAAACCTTCGTGTCCCCTCAGACTACATGGATTTCGAAGTGATGCTTTAGCTATATATGCTTTTGAGATACAGGCTGTATTAGCATGATGGACATCCCGTAACTCTGGAACCTGATGGTGAAGGATGACTAGAGGGAAGGATGTAGAATTTGAGAAGGTTGTGGGTGTGGGGATGTGAGGTTGGGCACAGCAGTGAAGCCTTGTAACAGACCTGGCTGCAGAAGAGGCTGTGTTCAAGTTTTGTCTTCAGGTTTCACTGAAGTCGCATGAAGCGCAGCTGCAAATAAACTTTGATCAGAACTCATTCATCTCAGGCACCGTACCAATTGAACTGAAATACAAATTTCTAAGATGCAAACTGTGTCTGCATTGCTGCTCACTGAATTACTTGTCTACCTATTTCTTCCTTAAAATTTGCTTTAGAGGTACAAAAATCCTTATACATGACTTTACTGACAAGGTATGTACTTGCTTCCATTGCCAAGTGTAAATTGGTGATTAAGAAAATTATTCCATATGCTAAGGGTTAGGCAATGGCAGTTATATGTCTTCCCCCAATGGAACTGTTCAATAAAAGGAAAAAAAGGTATGTATTTCAAACAAAAAATAAGCATGAAAAGGAAACTAAGACACAGGCAATGTGAGAATGTGCGAACTGAAGTGGAACAATATGGACAAAAAGAGCCTTCAAAGTGTGACCAGATACCAGCTGTTCTGTAAAGAGAGGAATAGCTCGGAAACCGAGGAAGCAGTATTTTCTTTTACTGATTCTTTCTGCATTATGGAAAAACATCAGTTTCTAAGCAAAGGAACATTCAGCCTTATTGTAACAATTAGTGTCAGATCTAAAGAATGCTCTTAGAAAATAGAAATGAAAGGATAAATCAGTGGAGTGGCAACTTCAGTTCTTCAGTCTTCAAAGATTGTCAGTTTTTGCATTGGAAGAGGATTTATTGAACGTGACAATATGCGGAGCACAAGTGATGTTTCATTGGTTTCTATGAAGCAAGGGGTTGTTCTCCCACAAAACAGTGGCATGTAAATGCAGCAATGGTCAGGAGATGATTTTAAGATTTTTGAAAGAATCAAATAGCAAATGGGTAATAATTCATTACTGGGGCATACAATCACTTTGACTATGTTCATTAGGCTTAGTACTCTGCAGCTGCCAGCAGTGGGAATGAACCTGTTAACTAATTCAGAGATGCACTGAGTATTTCCCATAGAAGTAATAGCATAGCGGCTAAACAGCTACCTCTGGTTTTGAAGATGGGATGGAAGGGTATGAACAACGTAAATCTCCTGTGATGCCATCTGGAAGAGACATGGATGTTGCCTTGATAAAAAGGCCTCCGTGTCATGGAAACATCTGATGATAAAAATATTACTGAATGCATGCTTGCAGCAGCATGTAGACACACTAATTACAAGTAGATGTGACAGCCAGGTATAACCAGTACTTGAGGAAATTGTGACTAAAATGTTTGTGAGTGGAAAAGAGATGTTTTTTGCTAAGTACCATGCTGTTCAGTATCTATTTCTTTTGTTTGCTTGCATTTCCCCTGTACGGCATGTTATGTTCCCTTAAAAAGACATACCTGATATAGCAGGGAGACTGGGTATTTGCCATGCCCGGCTGTTGAAGGTGCTGAGCTGAGCATGGTGGAGCTGACCGGAAGGAAGGAGGTTGTATTTCCCCTGAGACCCACAAAATATGAGCATCTGGAGAAAGCTGGAGCCAGCAGAAAGAATTAGGGGGAACAAGGCTAGCTGAGTCTTTGAAGCATAACTAGAAATCCCTGAGAGAGGGAGAGGACATGGAGGTAATAGAGGGAAAGAGGCTTTTCCAATTGACTGTGTGGAGTTTGGTGCAGTCCTGGAAGCCCTAAAAGGTTGATGCGTTGAGAGCAAAGGCTGGCTGGATGAAGAAGAGCCCGTCCTGTGAGGATGCAAGAGAAGATTTGCTTACAGGTTCTTTTTATTTCTCTCTTGCTGAGTGTTTCGAGACTGGAGTTTTGATTGCAAGATCAGCAACTAAATAGGACAAAATAAAGAGTGCAGAGAAATGAGGGAGGAGAAATGGAAAACAAGAGGAATAGAAAGTTGCAGTAGTTTTGACTGTGTTTTTCCTGTTGCGACTACAAGAAGTCATGTAGCAAAGTTGCCAAGCCACATAGCACTTCTGTAGTGTTGATATTTGCCTAAGGTCCTGAGTATTTTAAATCTAAATTGGAGCCTTATATCTTGAAATCCTTCAGTGTTTTTTTGTTCTGCTCTCAGTTTGCATGTTTAAACGAAATGCCTTGTGCATGTGTACTTTGAACAGAGGGTATGATAGTGCCTTCATAAAATCTTAACTACCTTACAGGTAGTTGCTAATATCAATTATGGTATTTTTTTTCCTCTTTTGGTAAATATTTTCAGGTTCCCCCAACCATATATTTCTCTAAAATCTTATACTTCCAATGTGGAAAAGTGCTGCTAAAAGTAACTGCTAAGCAATTTTTTTATTATATATGTATTATCATACATCTTGGAACAGTGTTGAATTTGACTGCTTGTGCTTGTTACTTTGGATTGCTGATTTGCTCCTAGCTTGATTATAATCTATTTTGTTAAAATTCTGTTGCAAAAAAGCTGGTGCATGCCCTAAAACCCTCACTTAACATTTAGAGATAAAAAGTGAATCCCCCAAACTTGATGAATTCTGTTTCCTAATTGACAGTGAATGCACTATGTTATTTTTATGGTGTATTAGATGGAAGAAGTATCTGGTTTATAAATCTTCCTGTATATTTGCTACCAACAGAATGCACTGCATTTGTATTATTTATGAACTCATGGAGGGATGGTGGACATACCTTGCACTGAAAGGACATCTTACTGGGATCCAATTTTCAACTTTCCCATGAGAGTAGGAGTCAACTGCAGGTGCAAATCAGTGAAGAAAAAAAAAAGTAAAGAATTGTGAAATCTGTATGCAAGGCACAAGGAGAAGGTTAACACAGGAACTGAATGTCTAAGATAGAACAATAAGAGGAAAATTTTACAAGGTAATATCCACAAATCAAACAGCAGCATCAGCCAAGTAATTTTCAGCGAGAAGGTGTAGCAAGATAAGTCTCATAAATGTGTTTATCCTGTCTGAAGGTCTGATTCTACGTGTGTTAACTGGGCAAAATGCCCTCTGACTTCTAGAAAGTCTGAACTTTTTAGCAGTTCTTATGTGAATTTGGTCTCCCTAGGATACTTAGGTATGGTGCAATAGTTTCCCTGCCTAAATCAACACGTTCTTGCTTTTGGGGTTTTGTTAGTTGTTTCTAGAGATGTCATAGATTTGAAAAGAAGATACAAAATCTGAAAGTGAATTTCTAAGTTGAATATCTCATCATGAGCCTGTGAGCGTGTTTGTGATACACCTAAATTTTTCAGCATTAATGTAGAACTTGCTGTATCTTTGTTAATACTATGCAAAAGCCATAGAAAATTATAAAGGCTGGCTTTTCTATATGTTATTTCTGCAATCAAGAGAAGCATGATTAGGGGATACATCAGGTCTTTGGAGGGTTTCCATTATAGTTAATGGGGCTTTTCTTTCTCTTTGGCAAAGATTTGTAAGAACATATTCAATGTCTGTGTGGTACCTCAGACGCTCCATTTTCTGGGGATGTGATTTTGGTGCTGCAGTAGTGAAGGGTTGAGATGATAAGGTATTTTTAAGGTATTAATGACATGCCAAATTAAAACAAGATCTTAAATCTTTAGGTGACAAACTGAAATCACTGAGGCGGTAGTTCTTGATTTGCACAGTGTGAAATGCTCACTTTGGAAATCCTTTTTCAACCCAAAATCAAAATTCTCCTCTTCAAGCATGGTTCTTACACTGAAGTTTAAAATTTCATGAATGCGTAGAGATTTATTGGCCTACTGCTGAGCAAGTTATTTGCTGTGCTCAGTATCTGCCAGCTGCAGCAGAGTGGGTGCTGTGACCCTGCCATCAGTGTGAGCCAGCCTCAGCGTCACAGGTTGCGGTCCGTACAAGCCCCTCTCGTGTGTGGAGTGGCATGCTTGGAAGGGGTGGCCGGATGCCAGTTGCCCTCTCCCCATGCCTCTGCAAGGCCACTGGGCCTAGTGGTCCTGGGGAAGAGCTGCAAGTAGGCTGACCAGTGCAAAAGGAGCAGAGCAGAACTTGAGAGACTTATTTATCTGACATCAACCACTGAATTTCCATATAAGTTTTTAAAAAGTGGGGGCAGCAGTCACTATTAAAAACAATGCTTTCGTGGGTGGTTGCTTAGGTAAAGCAAGATAGAGGATAAGTAAGGTTTTGAGGCCTTTTGTTTCTTTGATTTTAATCTTAATCTCCTTGTCAGCTTCGGGACTTTTGAAGACCAGAAGCTGGTCTAGTTCTGTGGACACCTTTACCTCCAAGCTTCTTGTTAAATCAACGAGGTGTTAAGATGTCCACAACACTGGACCTGCTTCTTCACAGTCTGGTTGTGACTTTTGGTTTTACCTTTATGCAGAGGCAGAATAGGGTCCATCGTAGACCCAGGGCAGCAACGTGACTTGGCCGTGATCCTGCTTCAACCAAGCCAGATGCTAGGAAGGCTGGGCTGGTGGCTGGTGCTGGGGGAGGGGAAAGCAACCCATTTCTCCAGAAACAGCACTTCTGTTAGGACTCCTTCCCGCCCCTCTCTTCCCTTGCTGGGGCAAACCCCTGATCCTTGTCAAAGTAGTATTGCGTCTTACCCACGCTGAGCTGATTCTGGTCAAGGTGTAGCTGGCTTGGATTTGAGAGGAGAGTCAAATGCGAAAGTTAGAGAAAGGGGTAAGCGTCTTCGATTTAAAAACACATAGAAAGGTTGCATGACCATCCGCAAACGTAGCTGGTATGTGAACGCTCTCTGGTCTGCTCCGAGTGTGTGCCTTCTGGATGCTGCTGTACTCACTGAACATTTGCTGTTGCTCGGTAAGGCAAATGGACTTCTGAATTTATTTGTTTTAATAGATGTAATCTCTACAGCTTTGCTGTTTAATAGCTAAATAGAAGGGAGATCTCAATAGATGGAAAGTTTGCCATAGCCTAAAGAGCCACACTTTAGCCAGTAAGTCTGGATTCCAAAAACATTTTTTTAAGGAAGAGTAATGTACTGGTGGGAGATGGCTTTGCTTCAGTTTTACATGAAATTATTCATGTAAAGATGTCTGCTAAAGTTTAACCCTTTTACAGTCCATGAAGATGGCTGTAGTCCAGTTAGATGTAGAAGTTATTCTAAAGTGTTAGTTGTTTGGGTTTTTTGTTTTACTTTTAATTGATCTGGGTAACACTGGCCGAACAAGCTTATTTGGGAATGTTTAACTAAGTCATAGATTTGTCTTATTCTTATGTTCTGACTGTGGCACTTCTGTGTTCATTGTGATAAAATTCAAAAGGAAGTAACAGTCTGCTAGGAAGATAATTTGAGAAATGAATCAGAGTGACTCAAAAAGCATGTAGGTGTTAGGGTGACAGCTAGTTTCAGTTCATATAAATACCTATTTTGATAACAAGACAAAGGAGAAAATAGAACGAAAAGTTTTCAAATACTTTAAAAACAAACACGATTTCCACTGAACTGTCTTGCAAAGGAGAGGAAGGGAAATACAGTGGAATATTTTGCAGAGCAATCTACATTACAGTGAAGTTCTTGTTTTCAGCAGTATTAGTGTTGCAGGGGTTTTTGCATTTCCCCATATAATGTGTCAAAAGCTAGCAGCATATTCTGCAGAGTGGCAGTACTTAAGAGTATGCTGTGTCAGTATACAATTACATTTTTTGCTTTTTCATTTGAAAATATCTCCAGTCTTTTCTCTAACTTTTTTTACTCTCTTTTCTCACAAGGCAGCAAATTTTGCTTTTGAACTGTGTGTGTATTCTGTTAAAATGTGATGTTTTCCTTGTGTCTTCCTAACACTGAATTTAGCATGATTTGTGCATGGGATGTTTCAGTATGCTAACACTATTATTGCATTTTAACTGAGGCAGTTTTATGGAAAGGTCTGTATGTGTCTTACATTTCCTTAAGAAAAGAGTAATATACTAGCAATTAAACAAAAGCAATACTTGTAAGATGTTGCTATATATGTAAGTTAACATAATCATAGAATCGTAGACTGATTTGGGTTGGAAGGGACCTTTAAAGATCATCTAATTCAACGCCCTGCCATGGGCAGGGACGTCTTTCACTAGATCAGGTTGCTGAAAGCCCCATCCAACCTGACCTTGAATATTCCCGGTGATGGAGCAATAGGTAAGTGGGTGATCCCGCTTATCTATGTTTGTAACAAAGTTATAAGACAGTACTTGTTGTTGTAAAGTTATATACTTCAGAACCATAAGAAAAAAAAAAATAAGGCAAAGATTTGATACAAATTTAAAATTTTCAGGTGTTGTAACTTTGACAAGTACTAGGTCAGACAAAACTGCTGTAATTGTATCTAAAGCTCACCGTATTTCATTTGCTGACACTTTGAGATAATATGCTTAAAAGTCCCTTTCATGGACCTATAATATATTAAATATTTATTTTCTTAAAATGTAAATGTGCATGCTAATTAGAAATGATTGGGAAATTTATTAAGAAAACCTGTCTCTTGAATACGCGGTTTTGCCTACAGTTTAGCATATGAATTTGACCCAGCTCAAAATAGTCCTGGACCCGGGCCCACTCCTGTTGGTGAAAGTATTCTTGTTGTCTTGGGACAGGGGGAAATGGGAGCCACCATGAGTTCACGTGCCACTTCAAACAGTCCGAATTTCCTTCTGAGCAGAGCCAGTGTTTAATTTGTATTTGTTTCCAGGCCAGAGATCATGTGGATATTGGTCCTCTGGCCCATACAGCGATAATCCATTTGCCGTTAACTGGACTTCGGTTCAAAAATACTGCACATTTAGTAAGAATGATAAAGCAGACTGGATCTCCAGTACACAGTGCTGTAACTGAAAGATAATGCGCTACAAGAGAGATTAATAAGATTTTTGAATCGCAAAAGCATTAAGTCAGTTTAAATCTATTGGTTAAGCCACTCAAAACTGGTAATGCATTAATCTTGAGCTGTGGCATGCATTAAGACATCTACGTGATCACCTTGTGCTTAGCTCTTTTTCAGACTGAGTTAGCAGTAGCAGTCCTTTAAGTATTACTTAAGGTGAAATATGCAGAAGATGTGTTAATGAAGCATACACAGCGACTCCCAGTAGCAGGTGTCTGGCTTTACCTGCTTTATGGATACCAGGACTACAAATTTGGGATGGCTATGGCTGTCTGTTTCTTCTGCCATAGAGCCATCTGTCTCAATTTGGACTCTTGAGCCTGGTTTGACCCTCCTTCTGCTGGTGGATCTGACTGACTGCCATCCCTGTAAGGACTGCAAAAGCCTCACTCGGTGGTGGTTGTGAATCTTAGCTTGACTATTCCCATGCTGCTTCTGCACTTTTTTCATTTCAGGTTAGTGCAGTTAAAACCCCAAGTGAAAAGCACTGCTACAGTCTGTTTAACTGGTGTAAAAGTCCAGAAGTGGCACGTTGTTTAGAAATTCATTTGATGGTTATTTACTTCAGTGGTTTTGAAAATGACAATGTTGTTTGGTTTTTGTTTTTTTTTTTTTTTTTTTCTCATTCTTTTTGAACCCCTGTTTTATATGTGTGTGGTTTTGGTTTGGTTTTTTTTTTTTTCCTCTGCCTAGACCTGGTTAACCATTTCTGTGAACAGGTCCTCAATTTTTTACTTTGTCCCTACTTTCCTGTCGTAGCCCCATCTTCCCCTGGTGTCGACTCCGTACCCTTACAGCGCACAGGCAGTCAACACGGCACACAGAACGCAACAGCGACCTTCCAGAGGGCCAGCTATGCGGCCGGCCCAGCCTCCAATTACGCAGACCCCTACCGACAGCTGCAGTATTGTCCTTCTGTTGAATCACCATACAGCAAATCTGGGCCAGCCATCCCACCTGAAGGGACCTTGGCTAGGTCACCTTCCATTGATAGCATTCAGAAAGATCCCAGGTGGGTGAAACCTTAATTGTCTACTATTTCTTGCTCGTGCAGAGGTTTGTAATTGCGGTTTGCTTTGTACGTTTCTCCTGTTGAATATAAAAAAAAAAAA
>WAAD01009667.1:43361-70085 GCA_013389945.1 Fregata magnificens | reverse complement strand
CGTTTCTCCTGTTGAAAAAAAAAAAAAAAAAAAAAAAAACATGACTGTACATGAAAGATTTTGTTTACATAACAGCTTTGTCCTAATGCTTTACCTTGGAGGGCTCTTATGAGCTCTTCTGTGAAATGAAATGATAGGTGTGGTCTTGAATGTGTGTGTTTTAGCCTGCTTGCAGTAATGCCACCCCTCAAAAGCTTATGAAAAATAATTTTCTCTGAAAATGGGAGGAGTTGTATGACTGTTTTGGCTCTCTAATCATTGTGGATTGAATTTTCAAGTTGCTCCTTGGGCAGAAGTTGTTACAGTTCCTGGTTTGTCTGCAGTTAATATAAAAGCTGCAGAAAAGGATGTTCTGGTATTGGGCAATGAGACTGAGCAATGTGGAAGCAACACGTAATCAGGCTTATGGATCACCCTGTGCGTTGTGCAGGCTTCCAATGCCAGTACGTGGTAACAGAATGTATGTATTACAGCTTTGCAGAAATGGTTGTTACTGTGCATGCTTTTTAAATATATAACACAACTTTTAATGTTGCTGTGAGGCATGACCATCCTCATATACCTCAGGGAAGGTGCAAGGAGGAAACTTTATAGCCAGACATACCCCAAGCAGGCGGATGGATTAGAGAGGGGGATTTTTCTGGCAAATAATTTGACTTCCATAACAGCAATGGAAATGCTAACTGTAATCCTCAATGCACTTGGTGATTTTGTTCAGTTTTCTGATGGAAAAGAAAGCAAGTCTCTTTGGTAACTTTGGTAACTTGTTGAAAGTTCTAATTTATACAAGGTTTTTCTATGGCAGATGGTGTGATTTATTTATTTATTTTTGCTATGTGTAATTTAATGATAGGAGAGCCCAAAAATTTGCCCCCAACAAAAATGCTGGAGGCGTTTAAGCAACAATTTGAAAAGACTTCTTTCCCTGCATTAAAAAACAAATACTCACAACCTCTCTCTACTTGTTTAGCATTATAGTAGTTCTCTCTGTCTCTCCAGCCAGGAACACAACCGCAGCTAAATTTTATGGCACATCAGAAACATCACTGCTTGCAGCTACTTCTGCCATTGCAGAGTTTTACTTGTTGAGAAAGCTTTTGTCTTCAACTTTTTTTTTGCCTTAGCTTTTCCTCCAAAAATTTAAAAAAATATCTTCTTCCCCCTGCCCCAGAGCAAACATTGGTAACCAGAGGGAAGCAGTCTTTTTCAGAAACCTTGGTATTTTGATATATTTGTATTCCAGAATATAAAAGCCCATGGAGGAGAAAGTTTTCCTTTGTCTCATGTTCAAACTTAAAGAAAATTACATTAGGAGTGCAATAAACCAGAGGAGAAATGAGTGTAAGCTATATGAAATGTTCTTAAGAGAAGCATGATGATGCTGAAGGCACTATTCCCTATAGCCAGGAAAGACACATTTACAGTATCTCTACAGGTCCTAGACATAATTTCTTTTTAAGAAAAGGTTATTTTTGTTCAGTTGCTCTGCTATCACTTCACAACTGTTAGTCAGTTAATGTATAGAGTGTGTGCTTGTAAAAGAACATTTCCTCTTGCAAATTTTTCATTTGCCTGCTTTTTGGTTCTTTCTCGTCTTGTGATACCATTTGTGCATTCATGAGTATTGACTTCTGTAGGTACAGTAGGAGAGAGCAGGTGTCCAGGTATAAATTGAACTTCATAAACTCTTCAGAGAGGATCATTAGATATTATTACTAATTACTATTAGATGGATTCAGATTTTGCACAAAATAACTTTTGTAAAAGAGGTTTGCATTACTCTTGATCTCATTCATTTGATTCGTGGGCTGTGTGCGGTGTCTCTTACTTAGTATTGCTGCCTTTACTTGTTGGTGCAAATAATTCTTATAAAGAAATGTCGGAAGCACACCTGATTTTGTTATGCCTTAGTCCCCAGAAGCTATAGTCCACCTAGGCAGACTGGCTTGTGAAACTATCTGTGGCATACAACAGTTGCTGACCATTCAGCTATTGGAAAGACATCGAAAAATTGGAAGGAGTTTGGAGAGAAGCAACAAAAGCAATCAGGAGACTTTGAACATGTTGATTTCTATGGATAGATTACAAAAATGTGGATAAATGACAAGTGTGGAAAGGAGGGGACAGAAGACTTTGCAGATGCTTGAAAAAATATTATGGAAGGACAGAAATTATTCAGGGTAGCACATCGGAGGTATAATTAGAAGTACTGGCTTTAATTAGGAAAAGGAAAACATGGCCCAAATATAAGAAAGACTTTCAATGGCTGTGTTAAGTTGCACTGTATTCCTCAAAGGGTTATCATTTATACCTTACGTAGCAAGAAAAAAATAAGTATGTTGGTCAGTGGATGGACTTTGTCAACTGAAAAGTTTTGGGTTTCCTTACAGACCTATTGCTGCTTTGGTTGGCCGGTTGGTTGGGGTTTTTTGTGACTGACACGAGTCGTGGAGGGGAATGGCAGGCATCGTTTTCAGACACTGAGCCTACCTGTCGAACCAGAGGTCCAAACAAAGGCTCACTGGGAGAGGAAAATCTGCAAGACAAAAGCATACTAATTGCAGGCTTCTGATTAGCGTTTGCTATATGTCACTCAGCTCAAGATGAGAAATAGATACCCAGAAGAGAATGTACTCATCCTAATAGGCAATTAGAGTTCCTAAAACGGAACATTATTTTCTGGAATCTTCAGTTCAGGCCGAATTTCCATCTGAAGTCCCAGAAAAATGGTTGGCAGGCACTGATGTAGTTGACATTTTTTTTTCCATTGTTTTCACCCCATAGTTTGGATTACTAATACTCCAGTTTTACATACATGTTCTGAGCTGACATTTGGCACGTGACATTTTTGCTCAACATCTGTTCTGCATCATCCAACTGTCATAAAATGCAGTTTAATGTTCATTAACTTAAAGTTTCGGACAAAAACTATTTTTAAAGAGTATCAAGGTATTTATTATCAAGTTTGTGGTAGGGGATAACTTTTAATTTATGCAGGTAGACTGTTAGCTGATATGAGCTCATATAACAGGTAGTAAAAACTACATACATCTATACTGGCGGAGAGTCTGAGGCTTTGTTATTTAAAAAGGAAATAAGCCCCTTATCACCTGTCAGAAATAAAACTTAAGTTATGCATATGGAAAATGGGAAAGTTGAATATCAAAAATAATTTACAGATTGATTCTTCAGAGCATTCTTTTATGTTTGCTTAATGTCAAAAAAGGAAGAGCAATATGCACTAGGGCTGTGATATAAGCTGTTCCATGCCATAATCTCTTATATGAAAAAGTGGCATGGGGAGGGAGGGAAAGAATACAATATTTATTTTCTAATTATTGTCTTGGTTTTGGTTCCTACTGAACTGTGAGTGAGAGAAGTCATGAGTATTTTAAAGTATCAGAAATATATGTTCATGTGATATTTTCCAGTCTACTTTCATTTAAGAAAGATTAATCTGTCTCTTGGCACCAACAAATTATCCAAGATTTGTCTGTTTCTGGACTTCAGGGGAACTGGGGAACCTTAGAAACAGAAATGCCGGTATCCAGTTGTCAGTCTGTGTGCCTTCCAGTTTTTACTCAAAATATGAACCTGACAAATGTGTGTAAATGACTTAATTTTTGAGGTTTTAGCCTACTAAGAAACCATGTACATGTACCGCTGCTGATAAATCATGCTTGCTGCGTAACAGATGAAAAATATATAATTTTCACATCCTTCAGTTAAATACATTCCAATGAAGTTTTGCAGTAACAGTGGTTTTGCTTGTTTGTGGACTCACTGTGTCTGGTTTGATGGGTTGAGTCTGCGTGTTTCCTTCAGTGTTTTGTGACTTCTCTTCTTACCTGTTTTTATTTACATGCCAGCATACACACATCTTCTCCTGCAAAGAAGCTGGCAGGAAGCTGAGTTAACAGCAAGAATTGTGTGGCATACACTCCATTAAGGCTACCAAGTTGACTTTCAGAGTTCAAATGCCCATTTTCATGTTGCATTGAATTATATTGATCTACACTTACAGTTTTCTTTTATGGCATCCCCTTTCCCAAGATATGTGCTTCAGAACCTTTAAAACTATTCAGAAGAAATGGAGTAATTTGGTGAATGAAACTGTAAAGGGTTCATTCTTTATTATTGAGCAAACTGCAATAATGATTGGGCTCCTGTTTAACAAAAAAAAAAAAAACAAAAACCAAAAAAACCACAACAAACCAACCAAAAAACCCAACCAAAACCCACTAGCAGTGGGTTGCAACTTTACAAGAAAACAAAATTTTTAAAACCAGCTACCTCGTAGTAGTTCTCACCTTTAGAACTGTCTGGGTATAGGTCAGCATAGAGACAGTTTTCCAGGTATTGCATGATTTAACTGTAATACCCTGAGACGTTTCTGCTCTGTTCTGTGCTTTCAGAGTCAACTTTCCATTTCATTACCTCTGCTGGCCTTAATTTCCTCCTAAGCTGAAGATGACGGTGCTGTCTTATCTTCTAAACTTTTAAATTGGCTTTCTTTCCACTTACAAAAGGAAATAAATTAGATCAGAACTTTTTGTGTGAACTGTGAGTTTCAAAACTCATCTTCTTTTTTCCTCTCCCCCTCTCCCCCTCTCCCCCTCCCTCTCTCTTTTCTTTCTTCTTTCTTTTCAAAAATGTGCTCCATTAGCAAAATACAAGCTAGAGAGCTTTCTTTTTCTGTAGGAAAGGTGGTAGAAGTAAAATAAACTCTAGTTAAATTTCTTTGCTCCAGTAAAACTGCTTATGAGATTAGCACACAGAGTTTGGAACATGACCTGTTAAAAGATAAATGTTTCTGCAGGAGTCTTCACCGTATATTTAATCTCATTTTGTTCCAAGGATTGTCTCAATGTTAATAGTGTTACTCTACTGTAAATCTGAATAGCAGCCAGGCACTTGAACAGTGTAATAAGGTAAGAAAATAGCGGTGTAAACCTGCATGTGTGGGAGGTTGGACATCTTGGTGGGAATGTGTCTGGTAGCTTCTTTGGGAAGGGTTGTCACCTTCAGGAAGAAGCTGTTGGTGGCGTAGAAGGCCTTGCTGTGACTACAGTACAGCTGCTGGCAACACTGTGCAGCACTGCTGTGGTCAGTCCTGAGATGTGGGGTTGGGTTTTCAGAATCCAGAGGGCTGTTGGTGGTGTTGGTGGGTCTCTGGCATAACTCTCTAACCAAAGAGGTAGAAGACTGAAGTTCATATTCCTGGTCTGGATGAGACAGAACAGGGCCTGCAGATGTATCTCCCTGCTTTTATATGACACGATGTGTGATAGGCAGCTCTCCTTTTCACTCAACAGTTTTCAAAGGTCCCTCTTACCCTTATCTGAAATTAAGGGTAAAGTAAAGGGGGAGATGATTCTTCAAAGGTGGTGGTGGTGGGGAAGCCATGGGAAACATACTTCTAGTGCATCTGAGCATGTAAATGTTTGGCAATGTAGGCTTACCTCCAGAAGGAAATGGTTCAACTTCCTAGGTCCCGCTAACACCCTACTAAGAATTTTTTGCATCAAATTTACATGGGCCAGGCCGCTTGTATTGGTAGAACCAAGCGGATGGTGTTTGAGAGTGCTCACTTTGTAGCCCTGTGTTTATCTTTCATTCAGCAAGGAAATACCTTGTTTATTTTCCTTATATAAAAATTGTACAGTCTCTCAGGCTTTTATGTATGCTCCTTTGAGAATGAAAAACTGACCCTAAAAGAAAATAAAATCGTAGAGTCTAGACAGCACAAAAATACACCTAACTCAAGAATAGCAAGTCTGGAGCAAATTGCAATTCCTCATACACATCCTTTCTACATAGAAGGCATGAATTTTTACTTGGTGCATAAAATAGTTTTCAGAAAACATAGCAGGTATGGTAAAATAAACAGCAGTCTGTTTCCCCTTCCTGCTGTAGGTAACTAAGGATGAAGCCTGCTTCCTTAAAACAGGTGAGGTGGGAATCCATAGACTATCCTACAGTCTGTTAATTTGGGATTTCAGGAGACTTACTTAGCTGGAAAACTTGGCTGGAAAAGACTTTCCTAGCGAATGTTTAGTTCCGGCTTGATCGTGGCAAAATAAACAAGGAGCTAACTGGTCCATGCAATTGTCACCTTGTGCTGAAGTAGACGAGTGGTACTCAGGACTTGGAAAACTTATTTTTGTGTGTATTTGAGCACATTGGTGTATATGCCAACAGGTTCTGTCTTTCCACTGTTTACATTGAGGTGGTTTATAAATGGCTGGGGAGGCACTGGATGTAGGTGGAGTCATTTTACAGTGCAGCAAATGTGATTCAGTATGCACAAAAGCACCCACCTGTATTTGCTATTTTTTTTCTCTCTAGAATTAGCCCCATGTTGTTTATCAACCTCCTTTCTCTGGGAGAAATACTTGGGAAAAACAAACAAACAAACAAACCCTGAAGTATACTCTGCAGGAATAAAGTGTGCTTTTAGCTCATGAAGAACTAGTACCCACTTTCTCTCCTCTAGGACTAGTACGATTTTATTGACAGTGCAGGAGGCCACTCCATTTTGTTGCCATGCTATCTTTTAAAGAAATCTGATCCTATCATTAACAAACCTGCCCTACTGCGATCACAGAACACCACAATTTCGGTATATCACAGTAACACAGACAGTGCTGGTCCACGCAGTTTGAATAAAGAGTCTGTCCAGAAGTGCTTACAGTTCCTAAACCATCAGCAGAGTAGACCAGGTTATATGTAGTCATTTTATTTGGTAGGTTATTTATGCAGTATACAGGGTATAATTTTGAGAGAGATGAAGCCTCATCTCTTGTTTTGATCTGAAAGTTTAGCTCTTATAATCCTCTCCCTCCACCAGAAGGTAATTCCTTTCTTTTATGCTGGAGGGAGAGAAGTGAAAGGCCACTTACGTACTTGTCAATGATACAGGGCATTCAGGAGGACAGTGGCAGGAGCTCCACATAGTGTTGATAAGTGCACATCTAATAATTGGGGGGGGAGATGAGACCGATGTCTCCTTTTTGGACAATTTTATTATTTATTTTTCCCTGCCCCCAATAATGCTGGTCTGCCACTTGAAGAACAGCAACAAAGTCCTTTCCACTGTTTCTTTCTTAATCTGTTGCGTATTTTAGTGGCTTCATTCATCCAGGAAGAAGCAGGTGGACAGTGTGACCTCATCCTCATACTGTCCATAGCTCATTTCTGGTTCTTGAATGGCATAACTGAGCTGCTAATGGTGAATATATGTCTCAATGCAGCTTCTGCCTTTGTTTGCCACACATTTTGCTCAGTATCCTGTGGCTCATTTGCAAACTTTGACAGATGCAAAATCTGCGTGGTGCCTTTCTGTGATGACAGACCGTAAGAGCCAGAAAATGTTGTAAGTATATTTTCCAAGCAGACGTTAAAAACGTGGGGAAGAACCATACTTTCAGGCTTTACTGGGCTCATGTAAGCTGTTACGATCTCCTGGCAAGATAAACCACATAAGCAGCTTCTCAGTAGTAGCTCTTGGACATCTCATCAGCCAAATGGATAATAATGATCTTACTGTTTACAGGGATGTTGAGAGTAAGTTAAATTTGTAAGGTGCTTTGAAGTTGAAAGGATAATCTTGCTCTGACTTCCATGGGAAACGTGATGGGAGGGAGGGGAGGGAAATGTGTTAGGTGGAGAAGATGAATGGGGAAAATTTTGAAGAAGCTTGCTAAAATCAGGACACAATCTCAAATTTTCTCATTAAAAAAAGCAACTGAAAATCATCCTCAACACTGAGACATAAATTGCTATGGCAAGGTTGTTAGTTTCTGAAGCTGGACCTCAGTGTGATGTTGCACAACTATTTTATAAGCAGGAAAAAAAAGCCAGCTAATTTTGTAGCTGTTGTACAAAATGTGTCATTGAGAGTGCAGGAGATTTTTGTAAGAGAATAACACCCAAGTGTTGTGAAATAATGTTTCTACGTTAGAGTTGAGCTAAAAATGATGAAGGGAAAGAATGATCAACAACTTCTATTAGTTTCTAGGGAACCTTATAGCTTTTATAAATTAAGAGCCTGACTTTGAGAACCCTAGCTCTATGTAGATTAAGTATGTTAGATGGGAGCAGACCGATCTCTGCCAGCTCACTCAAGATCAGAGCCTGATGTGAAGTCCAGCCTCTGGCCTTTCTATCTCCGGTGCATCGCCGTTCCTCTGGCGATTTCCACTACCTTCACTTAGATCTTTCTTTCTCACCCTGCTCCACTGCCCCACTCCAGGAGCTCGATGAACAAGTGAGGTTCAGAGATGCATCGCAGTTCTTAGCAGTAAGCAAGTGGTTTCCTAGGAAGCAAAAGCCGCCACTGATCCCATAGAAATCCTACAGCCATTGTTGCCAGGGAAACTCCTAGTCTCTAGACTCGCTGTGAAATATTTGTTCTTTTTGCTTGGGCTCCCCCACCCCCCCACCCCCCATTTGTTTATTTTAAGTCACTGCAGCAACAGTGGGATCACTTGCTGTTCACCTCTAATAATTTGGGGGTCACGTTTATCCTTACCATGCAATGAAGTGGAGGGATCTGGATATCTGAAGACCTGGAAAGAAATGGAAAGGTTTTCTTATCCCAAAGGAGGACAGAGTGAGATCTCTAGGTTTCCTGAATATACTAAAGGTAAAAATATGGAGGAGGAAGGCACATGTGGGGAAAGGAGGAGCTGTGCAAACTCTGTTCCAAGGTAAAACAAGTAATTTACTTCACAAAATGAGCAAAAGCTACACAAGTTTAAAGAATAAAGTACTTGAATTTAGTTTTTTACTCTCTAAAAATCATTTGAAGTTAGCTTGAGAATCCATTTGTTCCATACCAGGACCTCATGTATTTGGTTCATATACTACATTTCAAAAAGGAGGGCTGATTTTTGTTTTTATGCTGTTTGATGCTATGTTTTTCCTTCCACCTATCTGAATTTGAGCATCTTGAATATAAAAGCTTAGTTTGAAAGTTTGGCCCTGATAGCTGATGAGTCTAAAGAAAAGTGGTCGTGTGTGTGTGTTGGTGGAAGTGGGAGGAATGAATACTGACAACACAGGTGTAACACAGTTTCTTAGTAAATGCAACTCCTTTACCTTCCTGTTAGGATCATGTCATGTTTCTGTGTTACCCTCTCTCAGAAGCTGTGCTGATCAGTCAGCCTCACTTGTTCCAGCTCTTGTTACTAGTATGAAAAGTGGTCCCTCTTCTTGGATCCCTGTGAGTCTTGGAAAGATTCAGAAACTCTATTTGCTATAGCTGATTTTTATGCAATTTCATTGTCCTTAAAATATTTAGGCTCGGTAACTTCTCTCAAACCACTGCAAACTAACGCAGTGTTTGCAGTTCCGTAGCCCTGGCTATCTCCTTGCGGAAACACCAATACCTGGGACTTCTCTATGCCTCCAAAAATCTGCAAGGTTATTTCCACAACAATTTTGCAGTATGGTGTTCTCCTATTCTTGGTTTGTAGATGGTTGAAGTGCAGAATATCGTGTGACCTTCACATATCAAACAGTTTGTGGCAAAGTAAAGAACTGACCTGAAACCACATGGGTCAGAACAATGAAAAAATAAAAAATTCTATTTTATTTCTTAACATGTCTCAAAAAAGAAGCAGGAGGATGTTCCAGGGTTGGATTTCTCTGGCCTAAGGCTGGAGATGGTGTGTAAGATGTTAGGTATAATGTTCCTGACCTGGGATTTTCCCACTAACAAGGCACTGATGCGGGTGGAAGATTACCGCACTAGTCTTCCTCGGCCACAAGGTGACATGGGGACAGCCTGTGACCACAGTGCCCGTTGGCGTGCTCCTTGGAGGGGACCTGCCCGTGGGACTGACTGTGTGGGGAAATGGTGCTGACTGGAGACCTGGTGATCCTGTGCGCCTTGTATTAAGGGCAGAGCGATGCCGCATGTGCAGCCAGGGATTGCCGGACATGGCTGGTGACAGGGTGGGATGGCCTCACTCGACAGCAGAGAGGCTGGAGCTGCTGCTGCATTGCAAGGAGGACCCGGGGGAACCACGTCAGTGAAGCCCAGAAGATGCCTGCTAGGGCTCCAGGCAGAGGGTCAGCCTGGAGCAGCCTACAGGTTTTTGTATTTCTGTGGAGTTGATCCTTTCCTGTTGGCTGAATTATATTGCTGCTGTCCCCCTTCTGGTTCGATACTTTCAGCTGTGTATCTCTGAAACGTGAGTGCACAGTTAGTTATCTGCTCGCAGAGAGTCAGGGTATCTGGGCCTACTCACAACAGATATTTTGCTGTTAATAAATTTTACTTTAGTTGCAGACATAAAATGTTTGAAGTGGTTTATTCAGTTGTAATTCACGTCCAATGATTCAGGGATAGAAGTGGCCTCTGTTGTTCGGTGATGTGATCCTGTAATTATGTAGGTGTTCATATCACCATACCTAAATTTATGGTCTTGAATGGCCTTAAAATGGATGGCAATTTTTTTTTTTTTCCCCTGCAAGAAGCTGGCTTTTGTAAGGGGTTACCCTTTTTATGCCTTTTGAGTTTTCTGTCTAGTTCTGTGTTTCCTTCCAATAGCTTTTAATAAGGAAGGTTTGACATTTTTCTGCATCGAAGTAGTTGCCAAATGTCTTGTAAAGCTCTGGCTGCACACAAATTGGCACACAGAGGATCCTTTAGATGTTTTGATGTTAGATAGCTTTTTTAGGAAAGAGTGGGAGAAGGGGGTTTGATTTCTCCTGTGCCTTTACCATCCTAGCTGAGAACGGAGTTTGCCATGGGTAGCCAAACTGCAGAACCTCCGTTTAGGCAAAGCTTTTCTTCTCATGCATGTAGGAATTCTTTTAAATATATAAAATCATCTCTGCGGGGTGAAATCTTCTTTGCATAGTCTTCTCTAGTGGATGTTTTTTTCATATGTCAGCAGCTACATTTTTTTAATGAAATTTTATCCTAAACTATAAAGGTTTTATCTGCAGCCGCTAAGGGATAACAGATCCTGTCAGCCGCTGCATTTTCTGTGGCATGGCTTCAGCAACCATCTGTTACCTTTCTGCTTCTGCACAATTTACACACCAGAATCTCCCCTCAAAAAAAAAAAAAAAAAAAAAAAACAAAAAAAAAAAAAAAAAAAAAAAAAACCCAAACAAGCAAACAAAAACAACAGAGAAGTACTGCACAAAAGCTTCCTTCTGAAGTGTGTAAGATTATATACGTTATTTCAGTAAAAATGGGGGTCCAGTTCTTGGGTCTGATAAGAGAGACTTTAGAGCAGTTTGGTTATGCTGTGTAGGAAGAAGGGGGGCTGCCTTTTCACAGGAGGAACTTCCTAAACGAATTTCCTCTTCGCAAATGTGCGCACGTAACTTTCACAGAGAAATTCAAGAGCTGATGTCTCAAAATGCACGCTGAACACCTCTCCACCTTTTCCTTTGCAGTTATGGGTTCTCGCTGATTCAGTTTTCAAGTCAGCTAGGTGGAAGTACTTTCATTGAGGAGCCTGTTTGTCACCCCTTATATGCCTGTAATCATATCGGTTGTACACACAGGTACAGTGAAACTGAGCCTAATAGCTCCTAATCCCCAGCAGGTTTATTACTAGGCCAGATTTGCCTCATAATAATAAAGCAAACAGCTTCTCAGAATAACTTAAAATGTGAATGCAGAAGCCTTATTCTTGTTCTGTTACACATTCATTGACATAAAGCTGTCTGATACTGAACTTACATCTTCTTTCCTTTAGTTATTTTAAAATAAAATCAGAATTTGGCTTAGATTTTGCTTTTTAGTCATGTTAAACATGACTTGGTTTCACTCTGTTTCAGTGAAGTGTTTGTTTTGTGGTTGGGGGGTTTTTTTTGTTTGGTGGTTTTTTTTTTTGTTTGTTTGGTTTTTTTAATTAGCAGTAAGAATGGGATAGGAGTCATCAGCTTCTCCACTGTTTTTCAAGAATCCGTGATGAGGAAAAGACTGCACTTCATTGCTAAAAGGAAGGAAAAAAAAAAAAAAAAGTGTTTTGGAAGGGTGAAGGTAAGAACTGATGGAGCTGTTTTTCTTCATAAGAGTGTTTATGGGGAAGAAAAAATCCGGAAGACAATCTGTGCATCAATCTCTCTAAAACTTATTTCAGAGCATTATTTATATTGCCTCTATACAATTAAGAATAGAGTGGATGGCGGAGGAATGAGAGCTGGTAGGTGACAGCTGAGATATGCAGAATAGTGAAGGTAGCCTGTCACGCTTCTGTTGACAATTTCAGTGTAGCCTGAAGGATAATGAAATGCACAAAATAGTTTTCAGAAACATTTTAAAATAAACTATTTGTGAGCTCACTTCTCTAACATTTTAAACTTCTTTGGAAAATGGAATTCTCTGCACATGGTATTGATTTAGTTCCTTGGTATCGCAGGCTTCTTGGGAAAGCTAAGCTCATGGTGCTCCGAGTTGTGCTGAATATAAGCAATATAAGCTAAATCTTGCAGTCTTTTCAAAGAGGAAATTCCATTTACTTTGTAATGTAACTTTGAATGGAGTAAATGCAACAATGCAAAGAAACTTCTAAGTGGAAATTTGACAGTGAGTCTTGATGAACAATGTTTAAGAGGCAAACTTTGATTTTTTTGAGCCCTGTTAGTTTTCATAAGAAAATTAAGAAGATACAACTTTCATATGACGTTTTATTAGATTAAGATGAAAAGTAGTAAATTTCAGAAATTAAGTGTCGGTAGTTTGAGGTTCAACATCTGTTCTCAGTACAGGCAGAGAGTGGGGTTTTACCAATATATTTTTCTCCACTTTGTGAAACTGCCAGTGTAGGGGGAAAAATGTTTAAAAGGCACTGTTGTCAAGTTCACAAAATATGTGCAACGAGAAATATGCAGAGAAAGCTTTCTCAGCTGGTTTCCTTGAAAATGCTCTTGTAGTTTCCCTGTACCTCTGTTAAATGCAACAGCTGAGTCTCTCAGCCTGTTTACAACAGGTAGAAGCAGTTCAGGGTTTTCTTTCTGCTTTCAGACAGATAAAACTGCTAGATTCAAACAGGAAAATAACATTTCTTGGATAATAACTGTCTATTAAAATAACATCACTTAAATGTTAAGATGTCAGTGTAACAAGAGAAGTATTTTCTACTGCCAACATCTCTGTAGAGTAAGGATTTTGTTTCAATTTGGATGCCATAGATCCAGCTTTAAAATTTTAATTAAACCTATAGAGAAACATGGTTTAGATTTTTCTAGTAACACTGAAGTTAGAACTCATTTCTCAGTGGTGAAAAAGAAAAGCAAATAAACTTTTAGTAGTTTTCATATGCTGGCATTTGGTTTTGGTTAGTAACTTCAGAAAAATAATAATACTCTTTTGAAATAAAAGCCAGAAAAAAAGAATGGAAACTAAACAGAGTAAATGTAGCTTTTGAGTTTTCTGGAATTCAAAGAGTGATGGAGTGCTTAGAAAGCTCAGAGGGAAGAGAGATGGCTGCTTTCAACTGAGTGTGTTGTATTGTAAAAAATACGATCTCTGACTTTGTTTCTTTTACCTCAGGGAAAGAACATTTTGGGAAAGAACATTTGCTTCCTCGTTCTCCCCAAACCCATGTAAAATTTAGGCTTTGTAATACTGAATTATCTTAGGATCCCATTGGAAAAGGAGATTGGTGTCAAGATTTACATATTTCTCTTACTACATGCACGTGATAGTGATACTGATGCAACTCCCATGAGAAGGTGCAACTTCGAATGGAGGCTATGAAAAGTGCTTGGTGAATTACTGGCCTGGGTTACTTTTTAATATATAAAACAAAGGTAAAAACATAGATATATGCGCTGTTTCTGCACATCTTGCTAGTATTTAAATGGTCCAGTGGTTTCATTTTGCCGTACATGCTACGATTACGTAAAATTTCACACCTTTGTTCCAAAAAGCTCGTGTTCAATTTGAAATGACATGCAGAAAGGTGGACTGATGAAGAACAAGAGAAGGTAGAAAGGAAGGCAGGGTTAAAAACAAAAGCACTTAAATTGTTTAATTATGTCAATAGATGTACTTCTTTGAATCAGTTGAAAGCTTTTATTCTTCACAACAAATAATTATTGGTATCCCCAAACTGCTTTTAATGTAGTCTGTTTCACTGTTATTCTGGTAAGCATGTCTCAGTAGAACACCCAAGGATTAAGAAAGGGGGAAAGTTTCTTTCTGGAGAGGTCAGCTGTGAAAGCCTGTAGGAAGGACGCTGTGTGAAAATTGCAAAAATCTTTTCGGAAGACATGGACAAATATGTGCTCGAGGTTGGTGTTAAGAGAGCATTTCAAAGAGTGCAGCAAAGGGCAGAACTCTGAAGGACCTTGGATGTCTGTGGAAACTATGTGGAAGACATAGTCAACTATACTCAACAATTTCATGCTGTCATCTTGTAAAAATAAAAACTGCTGTGAAAGCTTGGTTACTGGAATAACACCACATCTTTCAAACAGGCTAACAATCTTAAGTGCTCGAGTATTAAGTCTAGTTAACTAACTCAGGGAGCGGAAATGTGTTTTCTTTACCACTCCACACTTAGCAAATGCTAAGCTTAGCTTACTATATGTGTGTGTGTATATATATATGCATGTAAATATATGGGTGTGTATATATGTATGTATATAGCATTAGGTAGGGCTGTAATGTTGAGCACACGTTGGCCCCTGGATGTCTCGGAAAGCAGAAGCGCAGAGCACGGGATTTTCTGCAGTGACAGGACACTGGAAGACCTCCTGCCTCTACCCAGCCTACAACCTTTACACAGCCCGTAGGAACTTCAGTCTTTGTGTATATAGTATAAATACAAAGTATAAATATACATATGTGCTACAAAAAGTGTGTGTGTGTGTATATATAGTATGTATGCATTATAAGAAACAGTGCTATAGGTACAGTGTGAGCGGAGTCTCCTTGCCAGTACAACTGGCTGCTGCTGAAATTTGTTGTGTAGATGGTGACGAGCACTTGGCTGGACGCAGACCCCAGCTTCTCCAGGACTTTTCACACAGAAGCCTCATGTTCAAAGGGCATGGTCTTTCCAGTGTTGTTTTCAGGAAGGATGTGGTTGTGATTCATGTTCCCCACTTCAGGTGGAGCCATTGCCCATATCCTTGTGTGGTCTTTGTACTGATCAGTCAAAAGTATCTTCTCTATCTGCTTTAAAATGATGAGCTCAGGAACTGCAAATTGTACGTACCCAAATTCAGTTGCAGCAGTTAGTTTTATTGATGCCATTGGGATTTGCTTGTTTATAAAGGGGAAACTGCAGTATCATTTTAATTTGGTTGTATTTGTGGTATCATTCGCTGACAGACATCTCAATGAATGGGCAAGTTCATTTTCAGTGTTTTAGTAACAGGCAAGTTACAGAGAATTTCATGGTTTTTCCATGGTTTCAAATACAGAGAAAGCATGGATGTTTTGTTTAAAACAAATAACAGTAACGTGTATTTAAAAAAAAAAAAGTTTCATTGCCCTGGTTCCACATTGTGGAGTTGTTGTAGCTTAATACTTTACCTCGGACACTGCGCACACTAATACAAATCTAGTTCAGTGATCAACCAGATTGACACATGCTGCACCAAATTACTTATGCACGCGTGTTATAAGAATAACCAAAATATGTGATAAGGAAGTGTAATTCTGAAGTGACAAGGACTCTTCTGACTTGGTTTGTCAGCTGGTATGTCTTAAGAAAGCCTGGCATCTTACTAGGGGTGTGATATTTGGAAGCTCTACCCCCGTAAAACCAATGTGTAGTATTTAAGTTCTCTATCTTTGTTTCATGACTGAGTTTATGGTAAAAAAGAAAGTAGCTTTTCAGTTCAAAAGAGGTAAGGGAATAAATAGGTTTTGGTGTAGTCCTGGCTGATTTGCTTGCTAGGAGATGTTGCACTGCGTGAATGAGACCTGAACGTGCCTAAACTTTAAAGAGTATTACTCTTTAAAGAGTAATAATACTCTTTGTATTAAATACATGCATGTATGTATTACATATTACATATGTATTTACTACATATTTCACATATACATGACGAAATCCTTCCTTGTGAAAACAGCAGTTTGCTGTATAGGACAGCAAAGTTACTATTTGTCAAATGAGATTTAATTGTTTGCTGATGCAGTACCATTTCATTTTGGCTTTGTTTTTATGTTTGGATCGAGCAGAACTAGGTTTTTTAAGGACAATTATCCCTGATTAGGGTTTTGATTTTATTTTTTAGGGTTAAAATCCCTTTTGCTGAGGAGCTGTGAAATAATTTAAAATGATTGCATGTTGCATCACATAAGAAGATACTTCCTTCTTTTGGGTAGGAAGCAGACTCCCAACATGCTTAATGGACAATTATGTTAGAGAAGACTACTCTCCATGGAAGCTCGAGAAATTAGGGGAAGTAATAAAAGCCAGTTTTCCGTTTTTACTGGGTAATTCTGAGGACTCTCAAAAACCTGCAGTAATACAAGCCTAATAAGAGTCAAGTGAAGAATCCTCCTCGTGTGTACCTCACCTGCAAGCCAAAGACTTTAGTCTCTGAAGTCCTTAGAGTAGACATTTTCTTCCTGCCATGTTCTCTTGTTTGACACTTTAACTAGATGTAGTTGAGTGATCTTTAACAAGTAACTAAAAATATGTAGGAGAGTGACAGATATAAAACTAGTATGAATTAAAATGGTCAGAAGACTGACACAGAAATGTTTCTTCTAAATTTGTCAAAGGGAAAAGCAGAAAAACACTTAAAACGTACAGTAAAGTAGACTTGCACGTGAACTCCAAGAGAAATATTCATAGTCGTAAATTGGCTTCCTGCTGGTTTTGTCCTAAGAGGTATTTCTGGCTCCTAGGCTTCTGAACCCTTCAAATTTGAAGTATGACCTGCAGGACATGGAAGTTTCTATCTGACGTTTGGGTGAATTGTAGCATGCATGTGTCCTGACAAATAATGCTTCCTTGGAATGTCAGTTGGTGTCTGCCTTTATTTCCTCTTTTTTTCTCATTTCTAGAGCCTTTAGCAATATGCTGTGTGGCAGGGTGGGCAGCCATCTCTTCAGCCTTTTTTTTTTTTTTCCCTCACAAAGCAGGATGCAAAATTATTTTTGTTGGGATAACTATTAACTTCTCTGATGAAAGACGAGGAATTCAGAGCAGAATTTCATTATGGCTACATAAAGTGCTGTGAGTAGCTAGGAGAGTGAAGCTGAACTCTTACATGCTTACATGCAAGGAAGGCTGGAAGAGGCAATGTGATGATACTTCGGCTGTGAAGTGTAAAGCTTTAATGTCTCATCATTCAGAATAACTCATAGGGCAAATTACAACAAATTTGGTAGTGGAAGAGAGATGCATACTTGCTGAGGGGCATATTCCTTGCTATACTACACACAGTATGCCTATGCTATGTCAAACTTTGGTCCACGACTTGTTTATTATTTGAATTTTCCTTACTGGCAGTTTTCTAGCTGGCAGAGCCTGAAGTTTTCAGGAGCAGGTGTAACAGGGACAACCATGTTGGAGTTGGTAGAACCAGCTGTGAGCATTGACAGTAAGCTGCTGTTGAGAAATTACTTATGGATTAGTTAATGGTAGAAGCCCTTTGTGTGTATCAGACTTCTGGGAAACAATGCTGGAAACGATGTCTGGATTTCATTTATCAAAGTTACTGGATGTATATCGTATAATTAAAAAACTTAGCCTCACTTCACCTTAGAGTTTAGTGAGTGTAGGCATATTATATTGGTGACTAAAAGGCACACAAAACTCGATTATAACATGGTTGGTGTTTGCTTTATTGGTAGACAATAATTTTTTTCACATTGGGCTACTTGGTCTTTGAGCTAGCTGGGGGTCCTTAGGAGGAGATGCCTTTTTTTGCCTTCCTCCCTCCCCTTGTCTACTCCACAAATTGTGATAAGACTGGAGCAGAATTGAAGAGATGTGCAATTTATGGTACGCCATATGGAATGCCATATGAAAAAAAAAAAAAAAAGCAGGGATCAGGAATCTTCTGTCATGGAAAGCTAATAAATATTTTCAGAATTAAGGCTGACCTGAAAGCAGTGGCTTGACATTGCAGTTGCTTGCTTTAGGTTATATCAATCTGAAGGTCTCGGTAACTTTGGAAGTCCTGCAGAAGGATTCTACACTTCAAAAAAACCAAAACCAAGGGATGAAGTCTGCCTTTGCCCATAGAAGGGCACTCGCTGAGGAGCCTGAGGGTTCTCATTGCAACAGATGAGTAAAGTTGAAGATAGTAGAAAACCATGAATTATTAAAATATGGCATTCCTGAATGTTTGCTGTTTTAAAGTTATTTTAATGTGTTCTGAGATGAATGGTCTTTGCATCTTCATTCTGAATTTACAAAACAATTTAAATATTCTAAATGATTTCCAACAAATTTCAATTTGTTCAATATTTTGTCTTTTTGTTTTTATATGGTCAAAGGAGCACATAGATGCACACAGTAAGGAATGTGCCCTTCTACAGCTTTTTCTGACTAAAGGAGGAGTCATACAATTGCATTTCAGTCTTTGCATTCTAAAATATTAAGCTGTGCTTTCAAATACATTAATAAAGTTTTTGTTTAATAGAATTTGAGCGTAGAGAGTATCTGGAGTATAAAATGCTGAGAGGAGGTTTCTCAATGCTTTCACGTAGGACAGCTTTCTTCTTCGCAAGCTGATTTGCTGTATAATTTCAACTTTGCTGTTTGTTTTGATGTCAGTTTACACTTTTCTGTGACATAGTAGCTACTAACTTGACAAGAAATTTCATCCACTGACTGTTTGCCAAAGTTTTGTTTCCAGTGTAGTAAATAAAACATAATAGGCAAAATTGGGGAAAACCCCCAAATCACTACAGTTTCAGGCAATCAGATGTTCATTTCCATGAAACCTGATTGGGGTGGGAGGGGAGAGTGATGCATTAACAAACCACGTCTGAGATGACTTTGAAGGAAAAGTTAATCCCTGCTTGCAGTCACTTACATGAGTAGTTCTTTTGATATCGAGTTGATCATACTGATGTAAAGGGTTTGTGGGTGTCAAGAGTACTCCGGATAGCAGAGCTAAGAAAAAGCTACAAAATCAAAATCAGAGTTTCTGTTTGGTTTACATATTGCTGAGGTGTAGATACTTTTGCTGGTAAGTCCTTGTCAGAGCAACCTGTATCGGTTGGAAATTAATGACTTTATGTGGTGTAATCATTTACTGATTTAAACTGGTTCATACCTATGTATTTAAATGAAGTTAATATACCCAGGTTTTTTTAAAGGAGATTAGATTGTATAAATGCCTGAGTATTTCACAGGTCTTGTGAGAAGAGATCTCCATTTTATTTACAAAATTTACCTTTTCTGTTTGAAGACTTGATCGTAACTTATCTGCAACAGAAGGTATAGTACCTGATTCACAAGAAATGCTCTAAAATTTACTGGTCCATAGACATAAAACAGAACAGAAATTGTTTTCAACCCCTCTTTAAGTTCCTAGTGTTGAAGATGATGTCACTTTTCACTAAAGGTAAGCGTACAGTACTGTTGCTGTTGCACAGGCAGCATAAATAATATAATACGAACCTGAGCCAGGTAGCCTGGGTTTTGATAACAATGTGCAGAACCAAGATTGTTCTGCAGAGCAATCCGAAAAATGAGGCTATCAGTGCTGTCTCAGTGGGTCGTGAGGCAGCTATAGCTGAAAGCTAGTTTGAATTGTCAGCATAAACTCTAGCTTGTGCATACTCTGAAATTACTGAATTCTCCAATGAAAATTGTCATAGATTGTCAAGAAAATCTATTTGTTGTATGTGGAAAAAAAGATACCTGTCTCTGGGACTTCCAGAGGACAGTATTTGAATGCATGACTGCGTTTACAGAGTATATTATTTCTAGCATGGGTTGGTTCTGATTCTGCAAATTTTATCAACCTTCCTTCCCACTGTCATCTTCAGCAGAAGACTGATTGTACTAAGGGAAGTGATAAACGTACATGTGTGGGTATGGATGTGCGTGTGTGTGTATCACAGAAACAGGCTTAACCTAGAAGTCCAAGAAAGGGTGTGATGGAAGGGAATTACAGCGAAGGAAAAGGGGGGATAAAAAAAGGCATGTGGCAGCCCTCATCTTTCGTTTGTGCTGTCTAGTACAGAGCTCAGCCTGTGTCATGTCACAGGATGGCTGTCGCGCTGCTGTGCAGCCCCAGTGTATATTGATCCAGTTTGGCTTGTGAAAAAATCACGATTGAGTATGTAATAGTTTAGGTGTTTTCCTGTTTCAACCTTACCCATGAAACAAAATGCTGCTTTTCTGGTTGTTATAAACACTAATTTTTTTTATACAGATTGCAGTTTTATTTCCAGTACTTTGAGATAAGTTGTATTTTTTACATAATCCCTTTCATGTGTTCTTGCTAGTTATTCTACAGCCATGCTTGCAAACCTGTGATCCACATTGTTTCTGTTGTCACCAATTGCTTCAGGCCCAGTGATATTTACCTATTCCCCTTAATCCCCTTACCTGCTAACTGGAAAATTCCTTGGAAATTTCTTGAGGTAGTATTATCTTAACTCATTGTAACAGGTAGGAAGACATATTATTTCATACTTCTAGTTCACATACAGAACTTTACTAGAGAGATGTGTCAGGATGAACTCATCCTGTAATTGTTGGTGGTGTTTGAGAAGTGGGATAAGGGGTTGACCTGGCGTATTTTGTTTGGGATTTATTTTCATTGGTTGAAAGTGCCTTCTTAAAGGTTTTTGCTTGGGTTTTTGTGTGCGTTTGGCTGGGGTTTTTTGATTTTTTTTTTTTTTGATTGCTTGACAGAGTTTGATTATAAACTGTGTCTGCTTGTCTTTGTGGTGGTTAAATACCTGCTTTATGTCTCCATAGAGGTTTGGGAATAGCGATACTGTCTTTTGTACAAATGAGTTGTGAGTAGCCTTCCAAATTGTAGTTGCATTGTTCAGCCATGCATGATTATAAGATCAGCTGGCAAAAACAACCCTGTACTGCATATGAAATCTTGTTGCCCAGCTTCCATAAAAAACTATTGGGTTCATGCTATACACCTGTCATTTTGGCAACAGGCTAAATGCAGACATGCAGGTAGTCTGTTGCTATTAACAAAAATTTTAAGGGTGAAAAGGCTGAACACTGTGATTTGATTTAAAAAAAAAAAACAACTGGCAGTTTTAATTACTTTCCTGTTAGAAGTTCTGATGTTTAAGAACGTTTGCGATACAGGATGGGAATATCATCTCATTTGAAAAGTAGCTACCACGACACTTACGTTTTTGTCATATAGCACACTGAAAATTATCCATGAGAGTTGTAGTATGCTAATTTCTTCCAATACCCATATTTCTCTCTCCATACATTGAAAAAGATGAACTAGACTTCAGATCAAAAAAAAGTGTTGGCTTTTTCAGATTTATAATTGGCTTCATATTATTAAACTGAAAATCCTGTAGGATAGTAGCGTTTATCCTGAAGAACTGTTCCTTGGTGGCCATCTGGGTTTTTAGATGATAAAACAATGTACTCATTTTTTCTAACACTATGATATTCTTGAGTACAGTGCAAGATCTGTATTAAAATCAGCTTCCCTAGGGGGCTTCCCCATCATCTGGCTCTTTTACACCCTCCCACCACAGCATTTTTTGTGCCCTGCTTAGAGACTGCTTATGTAAAACCCAAAAGAGAAAACAGCTTCTGTCAGTTCTGTTTCTTACCTTATATATGTTAAAGTAGTTTATAAGCTTCCAAAACGTTAATTATTTTTGTTATAATATACAACATGGAAAGACATAAAGCTTCAAGGTTTTTAGACTGATAATGCTTAGGAAGCTTGTTAGCTATGTGGCCTCCTGTCTGTTGATTGCAAGATGTTACTAGGGAATGCTTTTTAAGATTACTTAAGTTTTTCTAATACATTATTCTTCACAGAGTTTTATGTCTGGATTGCCTATCTTGATTGCATCGTTTAATAACAGTGTGACTGATCTAAAAGATCCTGGCCACAGAAAACTGTTCTGTTGTAAGGAGAGGAAATAGGTACAGCGCTACGGGCTGGAGCGTTGCTCCAACAAAATCAGCGGAGGGAGTTCAGCCCTGACCCAAGTGGAACTGCCCATAAGTCAGCAGCGCTTGGTTTGTTTACGTGGTGACCGAGTAAGGTCCGAATGACCTGAGGGCTCGTTAAGCTACACTGGTAGGGTTGTACCCCCTTAGTCGCAACTGAAATATATGCCTGCTACACTGCCTGTCACTCAGCTTCGACTGACATAAGTATATGATCTCCAGACTTGAATTTGGGTGCATAATGTGGAAATTAGGTAGCATAATATCTCTTTGACTTTTTACAAAGGTGGTTCGTCACTGGGGAAGAACAAGTGTGGCTGTGTGGTTGCCTCAATCTGAGTTACTGAGATCTCCTGTTCCTGGACAACCCCTCTTTCCCGCTTGACCAGTGGCTATAAAGAAAGTTAATGGATCAATCAGAAGAGCTGTTCTGTGAGGATTCAGAATCTGAAGTAGAAAAGCTTTGCTACAATCACTCCTCAGCTTGTATACCCTCATTCTGCTCGGGGAAGATGATGTTGAGGGTTCATCATTACTTCGCTGCTGTATAAATCTCCTGAGATAGCCGCCGTAGAGTGAGTCAGTGTTTCTCAGCTTGGAGCTTAGTGAAGCAGAGTCATCACTGACCACACATTTCCTCAGGCCAGAGTCAAAACATCTTTTCAAGTACATCTTGCTTTTCAGAGGAAAAAAAAAAAAAGAAAGACTCCTAGCCAAAATTCATATGATTCATATGTAGGCAGTGATAGAGTGGCAAAGAACGTGACACCTTCCTGGGAAATGCTTCTCCGAAGGACCTTCAGGATGGAATATTTTACTCTATTTATTCTCTGATTCTTGATCAGATGATGAAAAGCAATCAATCCAAGGATGCTGACAAACCGTTAGAAAATAAAATGGATTATTGAAAGAGAGTCTGATTTTCTGAGATCTGTAAGGTTTGGAAGAGGGAGGAAGCATGAAAACTGTGCTAAAGCATCTATCCTAAAATATTATTTCCTTTTGCACATATATATCTTGTTTTCCTTGACAAAAGTGACTACTTAGATTTTAAAACATAATTCCTTATGCCAAACATTTTGGGGATGTTTTTATCTCTAAAATTGCAGCTCTCCTAAAGATACCCAGAAGATTTAGCCAGATAAAATAGAAGAGTAGAATAATGGCACGGTAAGATCTTTTGTTCAAAGTCCAAAACAGTCCTTGTCCCTGAGAGTCCACCTGCTGTCAGAAATGCTGCTTCACTAAAGGGAAAAGCCTAGTCGGGAAAAGCCTGGTCAAGAAATGCTGCACTTCGCAACTTGTTGAAGCCTAGGTTTGTTAAAAAGACTGTTAAGAATAAAGAAAAATGAAAGAAAGGAGTGCTTCAAAGCTAGTGCATTTACTTCAGGTCTGTTTTTCCACAGCCATAGTATCTGTTGTTTCTTTCAGTTCAGGGAAACGGTGATAGTTGAACTATACATAAGGTTTTTATACAAAGGCAGATGCTCCTCTGCTTTTATAGCTTGGTGAAGGAAGGGTATTACTGGTTAAAGAGAAAATTATTTAGCAATGCGTAAGAGATGAACCTGTCCTTGCAGGCTAATAGTCTGTCTGAAACAAGGTCATATCATCAGCTACCTTAGGTGGCTCAATGCTCAGCTTCTGAACTTAAGGGGTATCTGTTCTGCAAAGGAGGTATCTCGGCCTCTTTTCTGCACTGAAGTTGCCTTTTTTTCTGGTTCCCCTCCCTCCCCCCTCTCTCTAGAGAAGTGACAAGAAATACCAGTTTACCTTTGTGGAGATCTCTCCATAGCTGATAGATACGTTACAGATCAGCTGCTAGGAGAATGTTCAGGGCTGTAATTCTTTTCCTTTCCTCATTTACATGCACGCATGCACACAAGCACATACATAAGAAAAAGGCTTACTTAAGAGATTGACTGAGCTGATGAAGCATCTCTTGCTGGCACAGTCTCCTAAAAAGATCGGCTGATGCCAGAGGTCTGATAGAATATTATTTGCATACTCACATCAGACTGCACCATTAGCGATTTCTTTGCTTTTTCTGTAAAGATTGTTGTTGATACTGAATATCAGTATGCATAAGCTGGACCTTCGTTTGCAGTCAGATACAGTTTAAAGATTCATAATTTCCTAAGGCAACATCCTCAGTAGTCTTGCAAGAAAATAACTGGGTTTTACCTGTTGATGCTTATAATAAATTGAAATGAGATTTCTACAGTGCCCTCTTATGAGAAAGAGACAGAGATGTAGACTCTTTCTAAGAAAGGTCTTGACTGTACAGCAGTCTTTAAAGATTGGAGACGGACAGGTGTCTGTACACTAATGGCATCTACACAGCTAGATCGAAAAGCAGCATTTGCACCTTATTTAAGCTTACAAGCATGACACTATTTGTATAAATAAGGAAGAAGCAATCCTAAAAGCAGCATAAGTGGGGATGGAGGGGGCTGTTCTTGAGGTATTAAGATTGTTTCTCTTCAGAAAGATTTGCATCACCATGCTTAATGTGTGTGTACTATGTCTGGTTGTGAAGTTTCCTTGGGGTATGTGCACTGTAGACCAGTCAGTGAAAGGAGGAGAAGGGAAACTGCATTAGGACTTCCTTCCTCTTGGAGGGAGAAGATAAAGAATGTGTGACCCAGCTATGTGGTCTAAGAATAAGACTGAATTGCCAGAGGCGTTTGCGAGGATTGCGGAGGTGGACTGAAAGTGAGAATCTTGGACAATTATTGTCATCAGTGTTTAGAGCGGAGGTGATGGGGTACCATGGACACTTCTAAAAAATGGCATTTGGTTTGATGCAGGCAATTTCTTTAGAATAATAATTTTTAAACCACATAAAAATTTGCATTAATAACTTGTGCTTAAAAAAAAGGTGCATGATATTTTGTTATTCTTTCTTCGCCTTTCCCTGGGAATGTCTTCTTGCAGGCATTTGACTGGCAAAAGTTATAACTATAGCCAAGGAGGAGCATCATTATGCTCTCCGAGGCTTTGAATTTACTAACACTGATGTTAAAATCAGTTACTACTTAAGAGCTGAGAGAGAAGCCAAGTTAGAGACCCTTTTTAAGACAAGGTACAGCTGATCAAACTAGGTCTAAAAAGTGCACAATTAAATATTGTGCCAACTTCCCTAATTGTTTTCCATTGTAGATCTTTTATGCATCCTTTTCCCTTTAATAAAGGTTGTCTTCATTAGGTTTCAAATGTGCACATACTGCATGATTTGCCTTTATCATAGGGTACAAGGGCAGCTGAGATTATAACTGGTGTGAAATAAAAGTACCCAAAGCAGTATTGTTAAAGTGGATATATGTCCATCTGTTACACAGTGGCTGCTTACATTATGCTTTTTATACCACTGTTAAAACATGCAAGAGATTCCCCCCCTTGCCAATTGCTGTTGACTTCTGAGATTTTAAATGGGGTCTGTACACTTGTAGCGTTCTGAAAGAGAAAGCAATGTAACATCAGAATTACAATTCTAAGCTAGATCAAAGCTCTGTTGAGCCCTGTATCCCCTCTGACAGAGGCCAACACTAAGACGCCTGGAAGAGGACAGAGCAAGCCTGCTGTTATTATGCAGAATGCTCTTCCGGTCCCCACCAAGTATCGTAAGCCAGGAACCTGGCAGCTTTACACTTAGTACTCCTTTATGGACTTGTCATTCTTGAACGTGCCTAACCTCTCTTTGAATACATGTAAGCTTTAGCATCCATCACGTGGCAAGGAGTTTTTCAGCTTATGTGCACCTTGTGTGAAGATTTCTTCGGAAACTTCCACTTGATAGTTTCACTTGATGCTCCTTACTTCTGGTACTGAATGCAGTTATAGAAAATAGATCCATATTCCCCTTCTCCGTTCCGCACATAATTGTGTAGATCTCTACCATGTATCATGTAACGCATTGGTTTTCCAGGTTGAGGCATTCCCCGTGTATTTAGTAGTATATACTATGGAAGCTGTTCCTTAACTTTTAGTGCTCCCTGCCAGCCTTCTCTGTTTTTATTGAGGTTTACTTTATTATTTTTGCGAGAGGGATATTAGAACCATGCACAGCATTCAAGATACAGGTATACCATATATGTATATATTAAGATAATGATGATGATTCCTTTGTCTTATATTGTTTTCCTAATAATTCACATTCATATTGATTTCACCGATGTTTCACAGTATTGAACTGATACTTTCTTAGAACTCTGTTCTAATCCAAGATTTTTGCTTTTTTGGAAAAATAACGCACTCCTTGTCTTCTCTACAAGATTCCAGTGGCTCGTGTGGTTGCACGTGCTCGTTAATTCAGTATTTTAGAACAGTTTCTAAAAAATTTGGCCAGAGTTTTACAGGCCTGTGGTTCCCCACATATCCCGTGCAACATTGTTCTTTTTTAATTAGCATTACTTTATCCACCCACCAGTTACTTAATACGCATATATTTTTAAGCAGGAGGTTGCGTGCTCTAGCTAGTGGTTCTCTTATTTCATTCTTGCATTATTTCACTGTGTTGGGGCAAATGCCGTCTTGACCTGGCGCTTTCGTTGTTCTGCGTTTCATCCAGTTGTTCTGTCCCTTTTTCTGTGGCATTGAATTTGAGACCATTTTCTCAGCGAGTGCCTTAGAAAGAGCTTGTTGAACTTTT